>CAUYQV010079960.1:0-45516 GCA_963574575.1 Galagoides demidoff
CCAAACAACAATGATGGCTGCAACCAAAAAATGGCCGGGCATTGTGGCGGGTGCCTGTGGTCCCAGCTACTTGGGAGGCGGAGGCAGGAGACTCGCTTGAGCCCAGGAGTTGGAGGTTGCTATAAGCTGTGATGCCATGGCACTCTACCTAGGGGGATAGCTTGAGGCTCCGTCTCAAAAAAAAAAGAGGAGGTGAGGTCACAGTTACCCAATGTTTATAAGCTGGTATTTCATTTTTCTCGTTCATATTTAGAAAATTTAAGGTGAAAAGAGCTGAAGATAATCTATTTCTAAGGGTGATGTTATACTGTTCTCCCCCTTTTCTTTGTTTTAAAAGCATTTATTTTAAAGTTCTATTTTGCCTTTTAAATAATAGCTTGTTTAGTGCTATTACCTGGAATTCCTGTGATATGTTTAATATTATATAATTTTAAAAAGATTTGACATCTGTTAGAGATATAAATAGATCTATTATCTGTTTTACTGGTTGATTCAATTGATGAAGTGGTTTTAATTTTTTTAGAGGGAGGGGCCACTGCTCCACCCAAACTGGTTTATTGGTTTTCCATTGTAGAGAGAGGGCAAAGCGCTGCTGGGGCAGTGGCCTCTAGGGAAAATCCTCTGGTAAAGCGGGAAGTTCGAGGCTTGTCTTATTATGATTAGCTCAAGTTACTTTAGGCTTTTTGACAGTGCTGGGTTGAGTTGGATCAAACTCCATATTAAACATAATATTTTTAATAGCTTTAGAGATAGTGGGGATAGTAAGCATAGCACCCCATTGTTGTAATAAATCTCTTCCCCACAAAGTTATTGCTATAGGGGCAATGTATAGGCATATACAAGCATTTTGTCCATTAGGCCCTTGGTAGGGTAAATCTGACACATTTCATTCAATGTTAGTCATAGTCCCAAGGCTGACAAAAGTAGCGTGGACACGTGTCCTAGGCCAACTTTTTGGCCAGATATATGTGGCGATGGTAGAGACATCAGCTCCTGTATCCACTAAACCTTCAATCTGGATACCATTGTCAAAAGTTACCTTACACTGGGGACGGTTGTCATTTAGAAAAGTATGCCGAAAGATCTGTTTTTCTGTACTTTCAAACTCATCCTTGCGAGAAACTAGGGCTGTTTTATCTTTGTGATAAGGTAAAATTAGAATTTGAGCTATCCATTGATCAGCTGACAATTGGAGGTCTTTGGAAGCAGTAGCCATAATTAAAATTTTTCCCTCATAATCCTCAATAATTATTCTAGGATGGACATTAAGTCCTTCCATAGTTAGGCTGCTTTTGCCTAAAATTAGACCCACAGTCTCAGAAGGAATGGGACCATAAACACCAGTAGGTATTTCCTTAGAGGGGTCTCCATTTCTCAAATCCACATTAGATAGTAATGGTAAATCAATCACTGCACTGCCTTGAGTGGCGTGGAAAAGTTCTTGAACTGAAATTTTGTTTGGTGATTTTAACTTTGATTCGCTTGAGCATGGGCTTGGCTGTTGCTCACAGGGAATTGTTGTGGAAGGTGGCTCGAAGTTTTTAACTGGGGGCCTCAAGCAGGCCCCGTCACCGAGTTTCTCTGGTTCTGATCAGTATTGGAAGTTCCTCGTTTATATAAAGAGGACAAAATATTGCCATCTTTGTTTTTAATGGACTTACATTCATTAGTTTAATGACGGCCTTTTCCACAGCGGCGACAAACACTGGGGAACTTAGTTTCAGTTTTTATTACACATTTCTTTCTTAAGTGCCCTGCTTTGTTGCAGTTGAAACACTCGGTTTTAGAGCTGTTAATTGTTAAGGCAGATGCTAAAGCCAAAACTTGTAAGTTGGCTGGAAAGGTACCTGAACCGATTTCTCAGCAGGCATGGATATACTGTTCTATAGTAACATTTTCCTGATTTTTTATTTCTGATAGAGCTCGCTTATAATCAGTGTTCACATTTCTGAAAGCTAACTGCAAAAGCAATAACCTATGGGCATCCTCTCCTGGAATAGATCTTTCAATCACAGTTTGCAATTGAGCAATAAATTCCGTGTAGGGCTCATTGTTTTCCTAGAGTATTTTAGTAAAAAACTGTTGATTTTCCCCTTTTTGATTTAAACGCTGCCAAGCTCTGATACAGACATCCCTTACTTGTATTATTTGTTTAGGGGTTAGAGCTGCCTGGGCACTCACTGTTTCAAAAGGTCCAGTCTCTGTTAGTTCTTCAAAAGTGAGTCCACCAACCACTCTGTTCCTTTGAGTTTGTACTTTTGCCTCTTCAGTCCACCAGGATTTGAATTGAATATATTGACCTGGGTTCAAGGTGGTACGAGCCAAAGTGTCCCAATCTAAAGGAATGAAATGATACCTTTCACAATAAGAAGATAAAATCTCCACCACATAGGGTGAATTGGGCCCATAAGCATGAACCGCATCTTTTTAAATTTTCGGTATCTTAATCGGCATTTCAGTATAATTGACAGTAGCATTGCTTTGATCATCATATACCTGAGTTATAGGCATGACTAAGAATTCTGCGTTCCCTCTTCTAGAGGTAGTAGAAGGCTCTGCCTCATGAACAATATTAAAAATATCAGGCTCAACCTTAAAATGAATTTTAGGGCTACTAGGATCAGACCAGACTGGATAGAATGCTGGTGGAGTGGTTGGGGCAATTTTAGGAATGGCAAGAGGAACTGTGGCAGGGGGTCTGAAATTTTGTACATCTCGAGGCCCAGTTTGCCACTTTTCTAATTCCTGAAGCTGCTTTTCCCTGGATAAAAAGTCTTCAGTAAGTAACTTTTGAAGACTCTTAAAGTCTTCTGCATCAGAGGCATTGGTAATAGTATTGTCAGAATCAATTTCACTATGCTTTTGATCAGATGAGTCTTTGCCCGGGGGACAATACATAGAACAGCCCATCCCATCAGGATTCTTCAAAGGTATATCAGATATATATTGTTCAACACGTACCCTCCTCGGTAGTCAGAGGTGGGGGTAGCAGATCACTAAGAGTGCTGCCCGTGTTAGAGTCAGAGTGTAATGGTTCTAAGGCACCTGCAACCAAATGATATACAGTCCAAACCTCTCTATTAATAAATTCTCCCTGTTGGTGTGCTCTTCTAAGAGTGGTTCCAACTTTCCTTCATACTTTGATATTTAGCTGATTTTTCTTTTTTGGTGTAAACCAGTAATAGTGCTTAGTTACTACTTGGAATAATCCCCTTAGAGTTTTAGTCATCATAGAGACTCCTGTTGTTTGCAGTTTAAGCAAAGCAACATACTGTTTCTCCAAGGAATGATTACCCATTTTACCTTTATTTTTTCCAAAGAGTTTGGCATACCCGGCGCCATCATTGCCACTTTGATTTCAATCGTCCGTGTCTTACCTTAAGTGTACGCTGCTTTGTCCGGATCGAAGTAAAGTCTCCCTGAAGAAGCTGGCCAGGCTATCCTCATGAAGAACACCCTTCGTACCCTGCTTACCCTGGTACCCTGCTCACTGTGCCAGAATGTTGCTGTAAGGGTTTCACGGAAAAGCGATGTCACAGAGAATAAGCACACTTATTGAAATTGTGTTTTAAATAAAGGTGACCATTTGTTTGCTCAGGCAAAATGGGGAGCGTCTTTATTCACGGTTGGCTTATATAGGGAATTTTGTGCATGCGCACCATGCAGCAGTGACCTCATTAATATTCATTACAATCCCTCTGCACATGTGTATTCGACATCAATGACTTTCTTAATCCATTTAAACATTTTATGATCACCTGCCCTACAAGTAGCTTTTCCCTAGTAATCTGATAATCCACCCAACATACACGTTAAGTTTAACCCTTTCAACATAACCCGGTTTAACATAACTTAATGAAGAACATGTTGTTAGTCATTACTTTCTTTGTTCTTATTTGATGAAGCCTGAGGCTACAGGGAAAAGAGACAATTTGAATGTCTCTGTTCTACTGACCATGCCATTTGGAGGCACTTCAAATCTTTAAGCAAAGCATAAAGAAACTTCTTGGGCATTCAGGCTGCTCCCATGTAGGCCTTAGGTCAGGGGGGTTTTGCTGGAACCTTTTATAAGGAATTCTCAGGCTGGACTTCTCAAAAGCTTTTCACAAGCCCAGGTTTCATCTATGCCATTAGATACCTGTCCATTCCCAGACCCATCAGCAAATAACCTTCGTCAGCAAACAACCTTCGTCACCACAGATCAGGAAAGGTTATTGATGGGTATCTGGCTAGTTTTCCAAAGAGATTTTTCACTGGCCTTATAAAGTTAAGCTTAATTCCTGAATGCAGTCTGGAAATGCTATTCCAGCCAAAGCCTTGGTAGGCCTGCCACTAACCCGGCTACATGGGATTCTGCCTCAGTTTCTCACAAGTGTGCCTGCATAAAGTCTTTTCACTGCTCTCTCACAGCTTTTTTGGCCAGAGGCATATAGGCGTTTTCCCTACAGGGAACTTGTTAATTCAAAAATGCTGCTGCCTGTTATATACCCCATGCTAGTGCCAGGAGGCAGGTGTGTGTGTGTGTGTGTGTGTGTGTGTGTGAAATGAGGCCCAGATGGGGAGCACTGGGGCTGGTGGTACAGGGGGAGTACCACCAAAATCAGAAGTAGTTCCTGCCCTTGTGAACAAACCTTTGGGGGGGAGGAGAGTGAGAGACAGACATTTGTCAAAGGATTACACAAATAAAGGTAAACATGCAAGCGGGAAGGATTACTGGCAACATAAAAGAGGTATTTAGGGTATCACCTGGAACTGGGTAGCAGTTGGAAGGCTTTTCTGAGTACATGTTGACTGAATTCAAGGATGCTTAGTGTGTGACCCTGGGAACAGCCAGCTCCAGCCCTCCAGGAAATCATGGTCCAGGGGAAAAGAGAACGTGTCCACCAAGCATCTAAGGTAGGACGGTGTCCTGCGGGCAGCACAAGACAATGGGTCTTGGTCCACTTTCCGCACATAAGCACTGGGGATAGGACCAGGTCACCAGGGAGGCTGAGCAGCACCGACTGTGACCCAGGGCCCGGGCAACCTAGATGCAGTTCAGAGGCAGCACGAGGTCCCTAGGTGCTATTTACCAGCTTTTAATGACAGCAGGGTAATCACCCTAATGAAAAATGCCCTCAGGGCTCAACACAGCCAGACTATGATGAGGAAACCGGAGGCATCTGGGGCGCTGGTGAGTCATACTGAGTGCCCTGAGCCGGCCTGCCAATGGGTGCAAACGACTCCTTTCCTGTGCTGCCCCTGGACCAAGAAGCCAAAAAGACTATGGGGAGCTAGTTCCAGGGCACCCCAATGTCTGCCCAGGGAAGCCCAGAGCACCCTGGCCTCTCATCTAGCCAAGCCATCTGCAAACCCAATTCCCCCATGCCCCTCCCCCTGTCAGTCCGTGCTGGCGTCCAGCTCCCTGTCTCCCCACTCACGACCTGGGCTTTCCAGGTGCCTGGGTTTTGGAGGGTGGTCCCAGAGGTTGTCTTGAAGCAACCCTGAAGATCCTGGACTCTGCGGGACTTTAAGTCCACTCCCATAACAGACACTATCTCTGCTAGTGCCTCAGTTTCCCCAGTTGAATAGCAGTAGCTCCAGCTTCTCTCCACACCACCCCCCACAGCCTGCCCCCGGTGGCAGGAGTATTAATTACAGTTTGTTCCTGGCTTTGAAGATGAAAAATGCTAAGGATCATTACCACTCAATTAACCTGGCCATTACACTTGAGTTTATGTCTGATTAATCCCAACCTTGTCCCGACCTGGGATTCATGTTTTCCCTGATGCCCTTCCTTTGGACTCGCCCAAGGTTTCACATCCAGAGTCAGCTCCTTCTCTGTTCCTGCTAATCGCCTCAGAGTCGGGGAGAGTTTCCCTCCAGCATGCTCCATCTTCAGGAAGCATGCACTGAGTTCCCCTGCACTGGTTGCTGGGGTGTAGCCGTGAAGGTCACAGACCCAAGCCCTTGCCTTCCTAGAGCTCACATTCTGGTGGGTGCCCAAATGTTTGAATGGGATCTGGTGTCTGTCCAAGGCACCCCTCTGCCTCCCACCTCCCTAGGATTCTTCATTCAATGGCCAGGTCCAGGCCAGGCACTCCAGGGGAGAGTCCTAGAAGAACAATGTTAATGGGTTCTAGTTTTAGAGATGGAAACAGGGAGAAGGGGGGGGGAATCAGAGCTCCTTTGAAGAAACCCCCTCTCAGCTTCCCATCTCTCCCTCCCCTCCTCACTTAAGGTCTCAGCCCCTTCTAGAGCTCCTGGTTAAGGTGTAGGCCTTCCCCATGCCCTGAGCAACTCCCTCCTCCACGCCTACAGTGGCTCTACCCTCTAAATCCCCTGCTTGTACCTCCTTTGGGACTCGTACCATCCCTTGTATGTGATCATTTCTACCAGAACCTCATTCCAGACTTCACTTTAAACTGTCTGCTCCCTGACAGCAGAATCTGAGTCTCGAGTTTGTTTCCTCCTGCCAGGAGTGCACAGGACGTGCTCCGTAGAGGCTGGTCTCATTCTCACTGAAATGAGAGAGCAAGTTCCAGACCCAGGAGCCCCACTCCCAGCCCAAAATGGAATGCTGGTGGACAAGGGGACTCCTATCCTGTGAGGTGGGGGGAGGGACACGAGAGAATAGAAATAAAAGAACCCAACGGGAAGAGTGAAGTGGATCAGACTCCTCCTCCAGCTGACCATGTTTCGGAGTCACCGACTAGGATGCTTGAATTGGGTCCACAAGCTGTTATTGAGCACCTACAGGGGACAGGCAGGTGCTAAGCACTGGGAAGGCAAAGGTGAATAAGACTCAGTCCCTGCCCTGGGGGAGCTTGTATATCAGCTTTTGGCTTTCAGTTACTTCTGGGTGATCCTGGACCAAATAATTCTGCAGTATCTGAGGGAGAGATGACATGCTCTTCTGTCCCTATTCACCACGAGTGCAAGCTCCGAAGCCCACGGCATCAGTCAGAGCATTGTAGCCAGTGTGCAGGTCTCTAGTGGCTTCCGGCTAGGCCCACAGGCCTCAGGGTGATGGGAAGGGGCCTGGAGCACTCTTGAAAAAGACTGCTTTACTGTAGAAACAGTTTCATTTTCTAGGAGAAATAGTAAAGCTAAGACCCCCCTGCCTAAGCCATGAGGTGGAAAAAGATGCTGATTCAACTGAAGTAGGCCCTTGAGTTCTGGGCTCCAAAGAGTCATGAACGGTTTCTCCCTGGATCCCAGATTTTTGACTACATAGAACAGCAAAGAAGAAACCAAAAGTCAGCCTCCACCCTCATGGAAAGGCCAAGGACCCAGGTGTTTTATGCTGGGGAGAAACCTGAGCCTGGAGCTGAAAGAGGCAAAGATCTAAGTGCTACAAATCTCTCTGGTCTCCCAAGGGTTGTTCTTACAGGGTGGAGAGGAAAGGGACCTGCCAGGTTTTGCATTCAGTGTGTGTCCCGTGAGCAAAGCCTGCACCCAGCAAGAGGTCACTTGTGTGGAGAGCACACTCTCATCTCTTCTCTCTTCTCCCTCCCTCTCTTTTTCTCTGTCACTCCCTTTTTGCTCCCCCTGACTACCTCCTTCACTGTCCCCACCCCATACTCACACCTTTTCTGGTTCATTTCAAATCACAAAGTTCCTCTTTCCAAAAAGCCCCATCCCCAGAGAGTCCTTTCTACAAAGATACCTGGTCCCTCCCAGCTGAGAAGGGGCTGCCCCACAGTGGCCCCCAGGGGGGAATGACATGTCTTCAGAGCACATGATCCCCTTACCTCGTGAACCCCTGAGCTAACACAGCAAAATTTCCCATTACAAGGCCTCGTCCCCCGAGGACACCAGCTCAAGCCCCACAGAGCCTCTAAATTTGATTAGGAAGTCTAAAACATTCCAAACCTGTAACAGGATCAGAAACTCATGGATTAAAAGAGCAGGGAAAAATTTAGAGGGAGGTTATCCCTGTCCAACCCCTTCTCAAAGCCCAGGAATGAGAAGGGCCAGGCCCAGGCATAGATATTTTATGGCAGAGCCCAAGACTCCAAGACTTCACCCACACACCCCACTTTTCTCGAGCTTCTTCTCCTCTGACCTGCCTTCCCCCCTACTAGCCCCAGCCTAGATGGCCCCAAACTCTCATCCTCTGGACCACCTGTGACAGTTACTCACTGCCTTGAACTTGTGTTTTGGGAGGGGTCTTTAGAACAATCCATTCTGGGGGCCTTGCCCCCTCTAGGAAATGTTATTTTATAACAAGACTTTCTCTCTTTGGTCATCAGACATGCCCTGAAATTGCTGAAGGCCTGATCAAAACCACCCTGCTTCAACATGATTATAATGAGTTAGTTTGAATTTAGACCCCAAAGGGTATAAATGGATGGTCTGTGCTTGGCTTGGGGAGGATCCTGTGGCTTTTGAAACAGTCCAGGGAAGTGGAAGCAGAGTTCTGGGTAGCACAGTTGCTATCACACCCACTGAGAGGCCTGGCAGCAAGTTGTTACTCCCTGACCTCTCCTGGAAGGATGAATGCCCTTACTCCCTTCCTCCCCTCTGGGCTCGGCTCCTCTCCTCCCCCCAGAATGGCTCTGAGGGTGTGCTGGGGTCAGCCTTCAAGCTTGCCCCTCTTCTCATTGCTTTCTCCACAGCTTTTCTACTATCCCGCCTCTTACCCACATCCATCATCGCATTTCTTTTCCCCAGCCATATTGGGGACAAGGGAGGAGTTAAGCTTTGGGGTCACACTGGGTGAGTTCAGATGTCACAGTAGCCACTTGGGGGCCAGGTAACCTTCAGGAAGCTACTCAGACTCTTTAAAAGTATTAAACGGCCAGACCTAAAACCTTCCTATCACAGGATTGTTATGAAAAATGAAAAAAAAAAAATGAAGAGTGACCATAAGGCCCAGACAAAGCAGGCATCAGATATCCCTGACCCCATCTTTCGAGGCTACATCCTAGATGCCCCCGGCAGAATGTCAGCCCTAACACAACCAGAAGCACCAGCTCCAGAACTTCAGAAAGCTCGTGGGGCTCTTCTGCTGGGCTGCTAACAATACTTCCCTTACAAAAGTTTCCAAGCAAAACTCATGTAGCCTCTAAGCTGGTTGTCATTACCTGAAAAATAGCAATGACCTCTAGAATGCCAGGGAGGGCTGGCCAGGGGAATTCCACGAAGATCTGTCCATCTCCTATGAACCTCCTATGGGGCACCCCAAAATGGAAAACATGTGAGGACCCTAAAGAGCATGGCCATTCAGGAGCAGTCCCACCAGTGGGTCCTGTACACAGGTGCTTGTGTCATTTGAGAAAGCCAGACACAGTCTGGGCCTAAGGCTCCCACTCCTAGTCCCTGGGCTTTATGTACCATAACCAGATCTCATTCCGCCAGCATTAACATGCACCTACCATTCTCCAGGGATTATGCTGAGCACTAGGCTTAATTCCTTAGGGTTAATATATTGCCCTCTCTAGGTGTTTTCCCTTAAAGTACAGATACCTTCTGAGAAGGGCAATGCATTAAATTACCAACACCCAGATTGGATTAATTTCTGGATGGGGATTCCTTCTTGTAAAACTGCAGAGAAGAACTGGATATCTTTAGCAAAAAGGGGAGCAGTTCAGAGGGCATACAGGACTATAGAGTGAAGAACAAAGCTAGAGCTGCAACTTTGCCTTTTCTTCTGCAGTGGATTTTGGGGGCCACATCTCCTTCCTTTGCCTTCACCAAGACAAACACACCTTTTCCCCCCTCCCCCAGCAGCTGCAGTCCCCAGAAGGCAGGTGGTGAGGCTAACTGGGTTCCGTAGGAGAGCTCAGCAGCCAGCCCTGGGCAACCTTGGCACTGCTGCAGAGGGGCCAGCCTGCCTCTCACCATCTCCTGGGAGAGGGTGCTCTGAACCAGTGCCTACTCGCTCCCCAAGTTCAGGGCTTTGAGTTCAGGTAATTAGGCCCTTGGCAATCTCACCTGAGCCTGCCAATAAAACAGAGACAAACACCCTCAGTCTCCTTCAGGAGGGAGAGAGGAAACAAGGAGGGAGGGAAAGAGAACAACTTTTTCCTATGTTGGAATTCAAAGCTTGGGAACCAGAAGGAAGAACACCATTAGTTCACAAAGCAGCCACTCTAATCACCTCACCCCTGCTCCATACAGGGTTGTGCCCTCTGGACATAGAACCCTGGCCTCCACCTGCCACCATGGTCCAGGGTGACAGTGGACGGAGGGCTGCAACCTGAACAGGCCCCAGGCAAGGAGGGCCTAATCTTGCAGGGCAAGCTTCCCCCAGCAGGGCTCCTTCTATGGCAGAGTAGAGAAGAAAAAGGCACCAGGATCCCTCATATCACCCCAGGATCCACAGCTGCCGCCCTGCCCCCCACATAAAAATCTGAAAGGGTGCTCTAGATTGTGAAAGAGTGACCAAGTGACTTCTTCGTACCTGCTGTGTGTCACTGCCAGCGGATCATGTCTAGCAGAACCAAGACCATTCCTGAACCCTCCCTAGACTGCCACAGAGCCTAGCAGGTACCAGGCACAACACCTCTTCCCCCCTAAATAAGAAATATCAACGTGTCTTACATCTGATCATAATGATCTGTGATCAGTTCTATACCTGGCCCTTTTTATTATCTCTAGTGCCCAAATTCACTCCCAAGAGGGAAGAGCGTCTCTGACACACAGTAGGGCGGGGGAGAATACAGTAATGATTGAGTGACTGCCAAGGATCTAGCATGAGTATTCCATGAGGATTCACTAATGTCTTCCTAAGGGATAAGTTATTATCCTAATTTACAGACAGGGAAACAAACTGAGGCTAAGAAAAAAAAATTCAGAAGTTTTCCAAAGGTCACATTGAAGCTTTATTGATTTAATTGAATTGAAGGCTTCTATTCTATGCAAAGAATAGAAAGTATAAAGGAGGCATCTTGCCAAAAGAAAAAAAAAAAACCTCCTATTCAGTCTTGCCAACCTGTAAGCAGGCCCTGGAGCAGGCGGGCAAACCTTGCTGCCTGCTCTCCTCTTTGGCAACAAGTCCAGCGAGCCTAAAAGTATTTGGGGGCCACCTCTGGAGTGGCTGCACTCATTCCTCCAACCAATCTGGGACCCTGGAAGCTTGCAAGCATACCAAATGCTTCCACTGCCTCTGGCTTTCCAATGCAGGCCCCTACCGAACAGGGGTCTCTAACTCCTCGTTCTGTACTCCTCCTAGGGGGAGATCCCGACAGGTGGAAAGTGAGAGCCTCATTGTGGAGTCCTCTGGAGTTGACCCGGGCGGCCTGGAGACCTTTGCCTTCCTTCCCACCACCCCCACAGGCTGAGCTCTGCCTCGCACTGGGAGGCCTGGGCACTGCAATCAATCCGGAGCCTGCAGTTCGCCCAGGGCCGCACGGTCCCTTATGTCCCCAGGCAGGAACCGCGGAGACCCCTCTTGGTGCACGCGCACAGGAAGCGCCCCAGAGAGGCCTGGAGTGGGACTGGCGCGTCCGCAGCTCGCTGGTGGCCGTCACTCCCCGCCCCTCCCCTACTGCTGGGCTCTGCGGCCAGAGGCCAGAGCCGCTGGCTAATTTTTCACACCACCCAGACCGCCTCCCTGGGTGACGCTACAGCCTGTGCGGTTCCTTTAAAGGCTGCGGGTTCCGTTCTTCTTTCCTTTTCCACTGGATGCCAAAATATGCAAATCCGGGGACCGGAATCTGCAGCCAAATCAAGAAGGAGAAGGGGCGCGGCCGGCGCGTCACCGGATCCGCTCCTTGTATGGCTCTTCCCGGCTTGGCCCGCCGCCCGGCGACCCTCCCTGCAGCCGCCCGGCCCCGCCCGCACCCAGCCGGGCTCACACCGCCGCCCACGCCCCCGACCGGCCGCTCGCCCCCCAGGGAAGGAGCCGGGGGCGGGAGCCGCAGCATGCCCTGATTCCGGCCTGAGCGCGGGACCGCTGCAGCGCGCTCCCTGCCCGCGCCGCGCGGGCGGAGGAGAGCCCGGGGGCGCTGTGGCTCCCTGGTACCAGAGTGGGGAGCCTGGCGGGAGAAGCGGCGAGTAGGGGAGAAGGGGTTCGCGGGCGGCGGGAATCCCTCCTTTCCCAAGAACTGGAGAAGATGGGGGAGGCCGGGTCCTCCCATCCCCGGCTCTCCACCGAGCCAAGTAGAGGGGAGGGGAGAGAGGTTGTCATCCACCCCCACCACAATGTGCAGCTCGGGAGTTCCTCCCACACGTCCCGGCCCGCGTGGCCCACCCACGGCGTGAGGCCCGGGGATCCTCTTTTCCTCCTTGTCGGCACTCCTACTCCCCCTGAGAAACGCACGTCCCCCCACCCCACCCCGATTCCCCAGCAGGGGACGCGGGATTCACCGCGCCCACGCGGCCACTGAGGAGGGAATCCTCCCCCGCCAAGCCGGAGTGATTTGGGGTCGCACCTCCATGCTTCCTCCCTCTCCTCCCCCTCGCCCGCGGTCCCGCGGCGCGCGCTCTGGGAGCAGGCCTTGGGGAACACATCAGCCGCCCCCGGGATCCGCTGCCGCCCGGCGAGGTGACAGCGCTCCGGGTCGAAACACAGGCGGCCCTTGAGTGCAGAGCGCCAGCAGGCAGCAATGGGTGGAGACAGCCCTGTGGGAGGCTAGAGGGTGGGGAGAGAATAGGGGGGAGGCCTCTGTGTGGCTCAAAGATAGTGGGTTCAGCGTCCTCCTGCTGCAACTCAGCGGCGGGCCCTTTGCAGGCAGCAGTAGACAGCGCCTGCACCCGGCCTGCTGGGCCCTCCTGCCATCCTGTGGCCAAAGGGGTTGCTTTGAAACGTTAGAGAATTTACCAGAGATTCGGTGCACGTGTTTTCTATCCCAACTTCATTCCTTCTTTATCACCAAAATCACACATCCTCGACCCCAGATATACCGGACTCTTGCCCCAGATGGGGCAGGGGCGTGGACAAAGAATCAAAGTGGGCACAAAAGTTTTCAGGATATTGGACCAAGGGATCCTGACACGCTAACCCTCCTCCCCCTTCCCCCCGCCATTGCTTCCAATCTCGGGCAAGGTCCTGGACGCGGGGGGCGCTACAGGAGCAGGGTGGTGGGAATGCACACCTCCCGGGCTCCTCAGAAGTTCCCTGGCTGCAAAGGGACATCGCCAGGTGTTTTCGATTCTTAATTCCTGCTGGGGGTGCTGGAGACCACTTGCAAAGAGCCCCACCCCACCTCTCACCGTCCGCTAAACCCCTAAACGCGCTCTCCTAATGCGGACCTCAAAGGCACACTTAAGTTACTGGTTTTTCGACTCCGCGCGAGGTGCTTTGCGCTCAGCTGATTCCTTATTTCCTCTCTCCTCTCGCATTTTTCTTCTTCCTTCTCTTCTATTCTCTTTTTCTCTCTTTTTTTAAGAGCGGCGAGCGTTGCGGGCGCCGCACGTTGGCTGCGGCCCGCTTCCTGCTTTCTAATGTTCCATTGTGAGGAGCTTCCATTGTGACGTCGCGCCCCTTCGGCTGGGCTTTGTCTGTCCATATATGGGCAGCTACGTCACGGAGCTTTCCCGGGGCTCAGATAAATAGGCTGGTGGAGTTCCCTGGCTGGGAGCTTTTGGGCAGCAGTGAGCTTGCTAGGAAGCGGCGGGGCTGGTGGTGGTGGTAGCAGCGGCGGCGGCAGCGGCAGAGGCGGCGGCAGCAGCGGCGGCGGTGGTGGTGGCAGATCGGGGGGCGGGGGGGCCGCGGGCGCGTGTCTGTTTGTGAGATCAATACTGAGGCCGCGTCCGACCCCCTCGGGCCGAGATCCCCCCCAGCCCAGCCCCCACCCCACCCCCTGCAAAACGCCCCACCCCACCCCCACGACCCAGCCTCTTACGGCACCAGCTGAGACACTCAAGAGGATTACCCCCTTTGCCCCCTCCCAAAAAAGAAGCTCCCCTCTCCTGGCCCATCCCTTCCCTTCTTCCCTCCCCCCTCCCCCCGAACTTTCCCTCTCGCATGCTTTTCCCCTGCACCACGGATCGCCTCTCCGATGCCGCTTGCCTGGAAGCTGCGTTAGGAGGGAGCGGTGGCGGCGGTGGCGGCGGCGGCGGCAGCTCGGGAGTGCTATGACCGGCAAACTCGCCGAGAAGCTGCCGGTGACCATGAGCAGTTTGCTAAACCAACTGCCTGACAATCTGTACCCCGAGGAGATCCCCAGCGCGCTCAACCTCTTCTCCGGCAGCAGCGACTCGGTAGCCCATTACAATCAGATGGCTACAGGTAAGGGCGGCCGGGAGGCGGCGAGAAAGGCAAGGAAGGAAGAGGAGAAGGGAACGACCTAGCGATGGATGGATGGATAGATGGATAGATGGATGGATGGATGGATAAATGGATGGAAAGATGGGGGGCGCGCTGGGAATTTTCCGGGGGGCGAGTTGCTTTTCCCACCCACTCCTCCCGCCCTCCCCGATCGAGAAGGCTAGGTTGGCGACGCCACGGTAGAGGCTTCGGTTCTCCCGGGTGGGGGCAGCCGCCGACCGGAGGGAGGTAGGTGCGAGCGGCTGTGGGGTTCTCCCTCCTCACGCAAGGGGCCCGATCGATCGCCGGGCTGCGCACAAGGCGTGGTGCCGTCGCCCCCTTCCCGGGAGGAGCCCAGCGTCTTTTTCACCCGCGCTCTCCCCCCTTACTCCCTCAGCCTCCCACCCGGGATGGAGCCATGTGCGGCGTGGAGTCCCCGCGGTGGGAGAGGTACGGCGACGCTGCCTTTCCGGGGCGTTCAGCAAAGCCGTGGGGGTGTGGGGACGGCGGGGAGCAGGAGGGGGCCCACTCGCGGTGCGGGGGGGCTGCCACAGGGGACGATCCCGGGGCTGGGGAGCTTGGGAAGGGTCGGCCTCTCCCGCCATGGAGACACGGGCCGGTTTTCCTCCGCCCTCCACCCTCCCTAGCTGGAGCTACGCTTTTCACCTCTAGCAAGAGCCGAGAGCTCCTTAAGGCCGGGAGAAGGCTGGGGCCCGGGGAGGAGAAGGGAGAGCTCCCTTTGAGGGCGGCACCCTTCTACGCTCTGAGGACAAAGCGTCGGAGCGCTCTAGGTCCGCGACCCTGGCACAGCGAGCGTGGGGGGCATCTCTGGGGCGGGAAAGGCGCGGCGTCCTGAAGTGGACAGGGCTGGGGAAAGAGGCCGAGTTGTGTGCGCTGGGGTGCGAGAGCCCGGTGCGCTCGGGGCTGAAACTACCTGTAGCTGCAGCTACCTGCCCGCCCCACCTCGGGAAGAACAACAATGCTTCTCGCGCGCGCGCGCGTGTGTGTGGTACGTGAGTGTGTGCGCGGCTTGTGCGGTATGTGTGCCGCAGCCACTCCACACCCCGATCCGTAGTATTTTGCTGTATCCAGGTTGCGCCTGGGAGCGCGGCACCGCCCGCTTTGCGCGGTGCTCAGCGTTCCTCTTACCCCATGCGCTGCGCACTCCACCCGGCCGCACCCTCAGCACCTGGGCAAGGACCTGGGCGCCGCGGCCCGGAGCCGGCTGGGCTTCACTCACACCTCCCCTCTCTTCCCTGCTCTCCGCAGAGAATGTGATGGACATCGGTCTGACCAACGAGAAGCCCAACCCAGAACTCTCTTACTCGGGCTCCTTCCAGCCAGCCCCCGGCAACAAGACCGTGACCTACTTGGGAAAGTTCGCCTTTGACTCCCCTTCCAACTGGTGCCAGGACAACATCATTAGCCTCATGAGCGCCGGCATCTTGGGGGTGCCCCCGGCCTCAGGGGCGCTCAGCACGCAGACGTCCACCGCCAGCATGGTGCAACCGCCGCAAGGCGACGTGGAGGCCATGTATCCGGCGCTGCCCCCCTATTCCAACTGCGGTGATCTCTACTCGGAGCCAGTGTCTTTCCACGACCCCCAGGGCAATCCCGGGCTCGCCTATTCCCCCCAGGATTACCAATCGGCCAAGCCAGCCTTGGACAGCAATCTCTTCCCCATGATTCCTGACTACAACCTGTACCACCACCCCAACGACATGGGCTCCATTCCGGAGCACAAGCCCTTCCAGGGCATGGACCCCATCCGGGTCAATCCGCCCCCCATTACTCCTCTGGAGACCATCAAGGCATTCAAAGACAAGCAGATCCACCCGGGCTTCGGCAGCCTGCCCCAACCGCCGCTCACGCTCAAGCCCATCCGGCCCCGCAAGTACCCCAACCGGCCTAGCAAGACTCCGCTCCACGAACGGCCCCACGCGTGCCCAGCAGAGGGATGTGACCGCCGTTTCAGCCGCTCGGACGAGCTGACCCGGCATCTGCGCATCCACACGGGCCACAAGCCCTTCCAGTGCCGGATCTGCATGCGGAGCTTCAGCCGCAGCGACCACCTCACCACTCACATCCGCACACATACGGGCGAGAAGCCCTTTGCCTGCGAGTTCTGCGGGCGCAAGTTTGCGCGCAGCGACGAGCGCAAGCGCCACGCCAAGATCCACCTCAAGCAAAAGGAGAAGAAGGCAGAGAAGGGGGGTGCACCCTCGGCATCGTCAGCTCCCCCAGTGTCCCTGGCCCCCGTGGTCACCACCTGCGCCTGAGGCACTGGCCCCCAGATCCCCACTTTTCCCCTTCAGTGCCTCCCGGCTGCTCGCCTGAAAGCAGCGGGAAAGCCAGCCACGGAGGCGCAGGGGCCGCGCCCTGGCCTCTCCATGGACGTGTGGCCCCTTGCACCCCTTCGATGCCCCCGGTTTCCACCCTTTCACACCGGCCAGCGGTCGAGGGGCCAGAGCTGGAGATGCCTTCCCCTCGCTGCCCCCCCCCTTAGCCAAGGAGTGGGGGCGGAAAGGTGGCGTCTAGCCCGCTTTGTTCAGTCGGATCGCCTTGATCCAGGGGCCGCTGGGCCGCGCCAAGGACCTGCGGGGGACTGAAGGCGGAGCCCACCAACCCTCGCCTGACCCAAACACCTCACTGTTTCCCCAGTGTTTCCCTCCGTTCCCCTCGAAGACTCGAGAGGGGGAGGGGGTTAAGAAGCGCACCAAAGCGCAGAGCTTGCTGCCCGCCGCACGCACGCGCGCCTGCGTGCGGGATGCGCGCGAGTGTGTGCGTGCTCGCGTGTGAGTGTATGTGTATGTGTGTGTGTGTGTGTATGTGTGCGCGCGCGCGCACGCGTGTATGTGCGTTAGACTCTTGAGCTGAACTGGGCTGTGTCTACCCCAAACTCTTCCCCACATTGGGTCCCCAGGCCGCTGGGGGATGTCCCAGGCTGGGGCCCTGCACGTGGCGGGAGGAGATGGTCTTCCATCTGCTCTGAAATAATGTTTCTTACAGAAATGCCTCGGATGCCGCCGCCGCGGTGCTGCTGCCGCCGCTTCGGGTTTGGCCCCTCAGAACCCCCTCCTTTTCTGAGCGCTTCCCTCTTAGGCCTCAGGGCAGTTTGATCTGCGGGGAGAAGAGCAGCCATCCCTGAGCCTGCCTTTATATACACTTATGTATTTTCTCAGCCCTACTTTTTAAAATGTTCCTGAGTTTGCCCTCTGCCCGTTTTCCCTTCCTTTTCCCTCCCCACCAAGCCTTCTCCTCATTTCTCTCAAAATCTTTTCCCAGAAAGGCAGGCCTCAACCATCCACTCCAGCTTTCTGGTTTTTTTTTCACATACCCATTTCTCTTTCCACCATGCATAAGAAAGCTGGCTTTGGTTTTGCCCTTTGTCGTCACCAACACAGCAGATAGAAATTAAATATATATATATGGAATGTGTATGTATGTGTATGTATGTGTATGCAGATACACACATACATATATATATGTAAAACATACCTGTTACATGTATTCCTAGAAAGATAAAATTTCTAAGGTATTTGGTTATCCAGTGCAGTGCACTGGAATAAAGAGAATTTGTAGGTGTATACAGCTTTAAATGGTTTATTTTTTATGAAAATGTTAACTGATGAGATTATATCTACATATGTATGTATGTGTGCGTGGATATATACATACACGGACGTATCTGTACCCATGTGTTTGTATATACATACACACATCTCTGTCCAAATTGTCCTCAAAGATACGAGGATTTTTTTTCATTAATCCACGTTGATGAATGAGATGTCTCTTTTCCATATCCCAGCCTCACCTTCTCCCTGCCCTACCTCACCTCTTCTCAGGCACCCCCTTGTCCCCAGCTGTCCTGCCCAGCACTTCTCTAGCACAGGGCGGCTCTTTCGGAGTAGTAGGGAAGGTTGCTCTGTGACACAGCTTCCAGCACAGTCTTGACTGAATGTACCGTTCCCTCTTAGCGTTATTTCTCCTGTGGTCGGTAAAGCTGGCCAGAGAGAAGGAACAAAGGTCTGGAGTTTACAGAATGTCTGTTTTTAAAGTCACTTTATGCGTTTCCCACTTTTTTTTTCTAAAGGAAAAAAAAGCACCGGTTTTTTGGTGGTGGATAAATAATACTAAATGGACTTTAGTGAAGGGGGGGATCAAAGGGGGGGGGTTGTGAATTTCCAGGTACTTGGACTTTTTGTAGAAGGAGAGAGAAGAAGATGAAGTTTGCCAGGAGGGCCCATATTTTTTCAGCTGAAGGGTAAAATCTTTCTTTGCAAAGACAGTATTTTGCTGAATACTTTTTATAATGTGATGATTATTAAAAAAAAAAATTTTGGTCACTTCAAAGCTGGAAGGAGGAATCAGATATCCTTTAATATTTTTACCTTGCTCCTTCTGGTGTCTGCATGTCACTGCATGTTAACTCTGAGTTTTCCTTTGTTTTAATAAAACTGTTCTCAGACATTTAAGCTAAACTAAGAGAAAAATAACTTTGTTGCCAAAACGTTGTGCTATCCAGATTTTTTTATATGTCTGCATGTTTTAAAAAAAAGAAGAAGAACAAAAGAAAATGCACTCTAACTTATGTGAACTGAGAGGAAAAAAAAATAATCAGGTTTTAAACAGGAAAACCTATGGGGAATGATATTTTTTGAAAGACTTTTGTATAAAGTTGAGTACTTAGAAAAAGACAAACCAGATGTAATATATTTTGTGGATGTTTTTATTTCTTGGATTTATAGTACCTTATACTAAGGTTAAAAAATATGCTTGATATTGTGAAAAAGGTGAAATTCTTCACCAACATTTCATTTGCTCCTTCGTCACGTTGTTATGCCAATATAATATAGTTCATGAAAACAGCATTTTTAAAAACCGAAATATTGAAATGGTGTAATGTTGTACCATTTGCACTGTGAGCAAATGCTAATACAGTAAATATATTGTGTTTGCTGACAATCAGCCGGCCTATAAATCTCCTTATTTTATTTCTTGTTTTCATAGCATAAAGTTTTGGTTTGGCCTGGTCTTTTTGTCTTGGTTTGTTTTTGACTGGTGATTTGTTTGATCGGTGGTTATGCCTGGTTTTGTCATTTCTCGCTCTGAAAACTCTCGAAGGGGAAACATAGAACTTGGTGTTATTGGAGGTTGGTCAGAATTTTGTGCAGGTTCTAATATTTCCAATACAGTTTTCAGTGTTTCCTGTGGTTCTAAGGGAAAGAGGATTCCTCTCCACCCTTGAGAGGCTTAAACTGCCAGAGAGATTAGATGAATAAACAGGGAGTCAGGGCTGATGCCTGGAATCTTCTAGAACCTTCTGTCTGGTTTCCAATGGGTATTTGGTGTTAGGGGAGGGGACATCCTGGTTTACAAACTGTTTCTCTGATGGTCTTAGGAGAGTAAGACCCCAGAGGGCCTCTATAGCCACACTGAATAGTCCTCCTGCTAAATCTTTTGAAGCTTAAAAAACAGGTGGAGGCTTGACAGAGGTTCTTCAGGGTTGGCAAGATAACCAGAGAGATTGGCAGCTCTTTTGTGGTCATATAATTGGGGAAAATCAGGCTTGAAAGTTGTACAACTTTAATCCTGCCTGGACAGGACTCACTAGTGAGGGAGTATCCTGCCTGGTTAAAGTGGTCCTGGCGGAAAAGTCACTTTTATAAATGACCCAAGGGCCTGGTGCTTTTAAGGGAAGAGAGACATTTGGGATTTGGAGAACACACCAGGCATGTTTGTGTAGCATTGACCCGTTACATCTAATGATTTCTTCCTCCCAGAAAAGCAACACGTTCCCCACCCTACAGGTTATTTCCCCCAAAATATTCCTCATGCTTTAATGAAATTATTTGCCAACCCCAGAGCTTTATTTCTCCTAAGGAAATATGTGTCCTCCATAATATGTATAGGCATCTCCATCCTGCTCCCCTCTCCTTACTCCCCATGGTCTTTAGAATCCTTTATCCCTTGAGACTTGTTCTAGAACAGTCTTTGGACAAGTCGGTCCTCTCCCCTCCCTTTTTTCCTGCCTGCCCTCTAGAAAATTCCCCTGGCCTTCTCCGCAGTGTTTCACATGTGCTTGGCCTCAGCAAAGTTTAGGGACCATATATATGTTACCCATGGTTGTGACTTGGGTCCATGTCTTAGCCCCTGAGGCCTAAACCAGGCCAGTCACAAAGTAACAGAAATCCTGTGTACCTGCTCAGAAACTGCTGTTGCTGCTACAAGGCAGGCCCATCACATTGAAAAACTATGGGTGGTATTTCTGGTTGGCTGCAGTTACCAAGAAATTGGGGCCTGGGTGGAGGAGGTAGGCTGTGGCCTTGGAAAAGAATGTTTTTGAAGTGGGAGATGAACAAAGAGAATGCAGGATGGCATCAGAGATTTTCGCGCCCACACAATTCTAGGTCACTGGCTGCCATCTTGAATTCCCTTCTCTGGCCTTGTGAAACTTTTAAAATTCCAAACTGCAGTTTTTGATCTACAGCCACGTGGAGGTATCTTCCTTTTTTTTAACAAAGGGAATCCAAGATGGCTGAAAAGTCTGACTGCTTGAGCATAAAATGTATCTCTTTGCTAAACCAGACATCGCCTTCCAGATTTCTATGTGTTTTTCTAGAGAACAGAGGAAGATCCTGTCACTGGGTTTCTTCCTCATTAGTATCCAGCCCCACCTACACCTTCCCCAATCAAACTAGGCCTTCGGAGTTACACTTTCGTCAACTATGCTGCATGATTAATAAACTCACTTCCCATTGGTGGATATTACTCAACCTAACCTGGTTCAACCACTGGGTTACTTGGCAATATGGCAGCCCGTCTGGCTGGCACCAGCCCTGTGTGGTGTAATCACTGATTCATGCTTTGTAGCTAGATAAGACTGTCCCAGATAGCATCATACCAGCTACCCAACCTGCCTGGGTTTGGTAAATGTGGGGAGAGGAGACTCAACCCTGAAACTTAGGGGTGAAGTGGAAAGAAGGTGGAGCAAAGGCCTCAATGGGGCTATCATGAGAAGGAATCAGTGGAGGCTTTGCAAAGAGACTCTGGGGCAAAGCCAGGCATGGAAGTAAGACAGAGCTCCTTCCAAGCAACCCCTGAGGGTGAGTGAAAGGATGCCTCTCACATACAGGCACACACACACGCACACGCTCCTCCTCGGCAGTGGTATTCTGAAAGTGATGACTGCAAAATTGTACTTGGTGAACTGGGCTTGGGTATAAGTGAGGCGATGCTTTAAGAGAACGTGGGGCAAGAAGTAGTAGCATCAGTTTTTGTGTAGTGTGGTGGAGGTGGCGTGTGGCGGTGCATGTGCTCAGTGGGTCTGCACTCACAAACACAGGAGAAAGAGTAGCAAGGTGGGTTCTGGTGAACAAAGGCAGTGGCTTGTGATCCCTTTGCTAGTCCAGAACATATCTGTTGTAGATGAGATGAAGGGGCTGTATGCTGCCTTGTGTCCTGGCCTGGATCGGCTTCCCTGGTATTCTGGAACAATAAAAAGCAGGAGGCCTCTGTGTGTCCCCAAAACTAGAAATCCTACTGGCAAAATCTTAAAGACTAGGGGGAAATGAATGACTCTCCAAAAGGTGCCATGGGGTTTTAAAAATAGGTCGTGATTCCAAATCTATCCCAAGGGGTCCTTTTCAGCAAAAGCACTCTTTGTGAGGAAAGGCGAGAGATGTCCAGAGGAAGGAGCCCCTTGGTCAGACCAGTTCCTGGGACAGCAGTGAGGACATACACCCTTCCTCACCTGTCAGTCATTGCAGAGGCCAGGAGAACGCCTGGCCCTGGCAGCTTCTCCCAACATTTCAGTTCCTGAGGGGTCACCATTCTTTTTGCACAAAGGTTTTTCCATCTATTCCATCTCTAGTGTTTTTAGGGATTGGTCATTTTCACAGCCCTATGCAAGAACAGGTGTAGGCCAGCCTGGGAGTGAGTGTGATGAGGCCTTCCCCAATTTGCAGCAAAGTCTGATGTGTCTGTGCCCAGGCAGGATAGGACCAGGCCCCAACTTCCTGGCCTAGAGTCCATCACAGCTGCTCTGGAAATGGGGCATCCTTTCCACTACCCCTGATGGCCATGAGGAACCAGCCTCTGACTCCAGGGTGGAAACACTGTTATCTGCCCCTCTAGCAAACACACAATGACTAGAAGAAAATTTTCTAGGCGATTTTACTAAGGAGCTAATGCAAACAGAACATGGCCACATAGCTGCAAATAAGAAGAATGTCAACAAAAACGTTCTCCCTTCTAGGCTGGGTGGGAGTCAGACCACCATACGGTTCCTTTAATGTTGCCTAACTTCCTTCTGGGCTCACTTCCAGGGAGGTCCCCAAGTGTCTTCTTTCAGGATTGGATCATGTGGCTTCCCTGATTCCAAGGTCCCTGAATGGAGAAGGCCCTTTCTCTGGGCCTCAGAAATGTCTTCTGGGACCTCAGGCATCTTGTGCAGCCCCTGTCATCCCCTCCTTCACCCCATTCTGGGGAGCCTCTGGGGATCCACACCCAGAAGTCCTGTCACCTCTCCAATTGTGCTCTCTGGGCCCTGCTTGTGCCACATGGAGCAGGACGGCTGGTCCCCAGGCCAGCTCCAACCACTGGCCTGCCCAGGGCCTGCCACCATCTGTGGCTTGGGCCTTGCATTGTGGCATCCCGACCCAACCAGCCACAGAATTGTTCTTTCAGGTTCCCTTTTCGGTCACTTACTAAGATCCTACTTATAGTCTTAGGAAATGCCTCCACCTCTCAGCTCCCTGGAGGGAAAGAGATGTCTGACACCCAGGAGGCTGGGGGCAACCAGGACCCTCCTTGGGGGACAACACCCTTGTCTGTGGGCCTATATTCCCTGGGATGACTCACCCCACAGGGTGGTCACCCACTTGCCCAGAATCCATCAGCAGCCTGTCCCCACCAAAAGAACTGAACCCTCAAGCCCTTTGGAATCATCTCCTCAGGACCAGCTGCAAGAACTATGGCACTTTCTACTTCCTAGCGACCCCTACAGGATGTCCAGACACCTGACAGCAGCCCCTTCCTCTCTCTCCACTTGTTTCCCTGCTTAGGAAGGTCAGGTCATCCCAGCAGAAGGGACAGAAGAAAACTTGCAGTGCTGGTGGGTCCCCAGGGTGCTAATGAAAGCCTTCTTTAGGGCACTTGTTACCTAGTTGTTTACTTGTTACTGAACACTCAGGCAGTTTGATAACCCAGCGGCTACTCTGGCTTTTTTCTCAGGGTCTGTAACCTGCTTTGGAATCATCATCTCCCTCCTAGAACTGACTCTCAATTCTGCCGCTTTCCTGCAGTGTGACTGTCAAGGAGCTCTTTGTCTTTCTGAACCTCAGTTTCCTCTTGTCCTATCATTGCTGCTGTGGAGTTCAAATGAGGTACTGGCTATGGGGCCTGGTTTGTGGTGGGCACTCTGCCCGGGCCACTTAGCTCCTGTGTCCCTGTTCCTTTCCCCAACCACCAAGCACGGCTGCAAGGAATAGGGCTTTGTCTCCACCAGGACATCAATTTGCCACCATTCCCAACTCCTGCCATCCACGGGCTATCTAGATTCCGAACATTGGCCCTCTCCACCCCACCTCCACTCTTGGCCACAGCTGAGGTTCATTGTTGTCATTTCCTGGCCTGATTCTTGACCTCTCCCCAGGTCCTTTTGTCCCATCTCTCTCACTGGGATGGGTGGATGTAACACCTTCCTGATCCAGTATCATCTGCAAAGTTAATTAAGGTGTCACCGGTTATTGCCACTTCCTGATCCTTATCAGAGATTTAAATAAAACGCAGCAGCCCCAGTTCTGTCCAGTCCAGCCCTCTCCCTTAATCCAAGCTTGGTTTTTAGCCATCAGACCTTGACCTCAGCCTTCTGGCTAGATCTTAGCTTCCAGCCACAGGGCTAGTGGCACTGGCCCTGTCCAGCCCTAGTATGAGAGCAGAAGTGGCACCCAGGGCTTTAATGGCAGAGAATCATGGATAGCAGGGCCTTTGCCTTATCCCCCATAACCTTGGGCAAAAGCCCCTAGATTTGTAGAGTCATGAGGGATCTTAAGAGGCCACACAGCATGCTGTAGCTGGCAGGGTCCTTGGCAATCCAATATGCTCCTTTTCAGATAAAGAAACACAGCTAGCGGTAGCAGACCCGAGATTTCAGATCCAGACTGTCAGTGGCAGAGGGTCTCACCAAAAGGTGTTGATTGCTTCATTTATTTACCAAATATTTATTGAGGGCTTGCCATGTGCACCACATTTTTCTAGGCACTGGGGATAGAACAGTGAACAAAAAGGCCTGCATTTTCCAAGCTTACTTTCTCCAGGGCAAAAATAGATTTAAAAAAAAAAAAAGAGCAAATAAGTGTTGTGTTCAGATTGTGATGTGTATGGTAGAGAAAAATGGGGCACACTGGGAGGAGGGGGTTCCCATTATGCACAGGTGGTCCAGGACAGCCTCACAGGGAAGGGCTTGGAGCATAGGAAGAGATGGCCTGACCGTGTGGACACCTGAGGAAAAGCCATCCCAGCAGAGGCCACAGTAAGTGCCGGGGTCCTCAGGGAGGTGGCATTCTTGGTCTGTTTGGAATAACATGAAGTGGAGTGACTGGAGAGACGACAAGGAGGGAGTTGATATCAGGAGAAAGCTAGCATGGGATCAGATCACAGAGCTCCTTAAAGGAAATGAACGCTTCCCAAAGGAAACACACACTGAAGGCCAAGAACGAGGGGAAGCCCCACAACCTCCAGGCAGAGCTTCCAGGCCAGTCCTGCTTTCAGCGCTCAAAGTCCCCATCCCTCTGCTTGGCTTCCTAATCCCCCTGACTGCAGCCCTCTGAACTTTCATGTCTGAGATGCCAAAAGCCACTGATGATTCCTAAACTCCCAAGGAGAGACAGAACTGCCTCATTCAAGAACCAGCCCAAGAGCCTTCTCTCTTCCTGTTGACATTTGCCTTGGTGCCAAGTTCCTAATACGATGGATGACTCTTCCTGCTACCCAGCCTAGGAGTGGGAATCTCCCTTGGCCTCGTCCCTCAGAAATCACTCCTGCACAGCCAACCCCTCTTTTGTCTGGGACTGGATTGTCCACATTTCCTGTCTTGGCAAAAAGCTTGCAGACATCTGGGTTCTTCTAATATGGCCACATTCTTGCCCATACCCTGAGCCCTGGATATGCAAGATGGAATATCCCCAGAATCACTTGATCCACAATATGCCTTGCCACAAGCTCTCTTTTTCCCTGGATTCTTGCAAATCTCCAAGGGTTGTTTCTATAGCCTTGTCTGAACAATTTCATTCCCAAGAAAAAAATTCCTCTCTCCATCTTCTCTGGTCTTCCTTCTCGTGTCTCTTCAAAAGGTCCCCTTGGTCTCTGTCTTTCCCTGGTGTCATCCAGAGCTTCTTCACATGTCCATCGTTCATCTACAGATTTAGCAAAAATCTTAAACCAGGCACAGTGCTCAGCATGGGGGTGGGGAGGTCATGCAGTCCAAGACACAGTCCCTCCGTCTCTCTGACCTTCCCTCCTCATGAGAGGGACCCACTTCCAACTCTCTTTGGAAATGCTCTAAACTTTCTCCTCGTTCTTCCTAAATAAAATCTCATTACTGTGAAAAAAAAAAAAAGACACAGTCCCTGTCCTCAAGGACCTTACATTTTGTCAAGGAAGGTAGACGTAGAAACAGATAATTTCAATACATTAGGACTGGCGTCTTGATGACGATGGTCTCTGACAGGGAGGCACCTAACACAGAGTCTGGTGGGACGTGGGAGAGGTGAGCATTTAGATGGGGGGGGGGAACTTCCTGGAAGATCTCAAAAAGTCCCCTTCCAGGTCCCATAGTCATAACAGGCCCACTGATAACCTAAGTGCTCTGCCCTTGGACTCCAGGCAGAGTGGAACTGCCCCAAGATGCCTCCCTGGCAGCTCACAGGGCTGTTCCCTCTCTTATCCTTTTCTTGGGGGAGAAAGAGAAAATCCCAGTGGCCCACAGGCCCCGGGAAGCAACACAGCAGCCTGGCGTCTGTGGAGTATGCCCAGCTGGCTGAGTGGAAGTTGCCCATTCTGGTTGCTTCTCCTTGCTATAAGGCAGACTTTTCTGGGGCTGGGGAAAATATGGTGGGGGGGGCTCTATATTTGGATTCTTTTGGCCCCGGAGAGCATCCCTCCAGACGATCTCTACCTGCCTTGCCTGGGTAGGAGCCAGTCCCCCCACATAGGACCTGACGTGGCAAGCTGGGAGGAAACCCACCCCACATCTTCCTCCTCCTGGGGCACTGTGATTCTGCCTCCATGGCTCCAAACCTGGCCAAACCTCTACCTTCCCCACTCTCGGCCCGGCTGCCTGCTTCTCTTTTGCTTCTGGTCAGAAGCTCTGGACTCTCAGACGCAAGACTGAGTCTGGCACTTTGGTTCCAGCATCGCCTTTCTCTGTGGGTTAGACCACGAATCAATCTCTTAACTTGGCACGGCCTCTTTTCTCCCACCTGCATGAGGACAAAACCCCACACTACAGGATCATGGAGAGGATCCCCTGGGATGCAAAATTATAAAAAAATAAAATAGCTGTCCTGTCCACGAAGCCTGAAGAAGACTGTTGGAGGAAGGAGGAGGGGAAGCTTTGCTCCCTTGACAGGTGAATATATTCTAGGAAGACGTTTCTAGGTGGAGCTAGAAGCCAGGTCTGAACTCAGTCACTGTTCTTACTGGGTCATGTGAGAAAGCCACGCAGGCTTCAGATGGCACAGAGGTGACAGCTCAGGAATAATCTCAGCTTCACTGTTAGAAACTGTCTTCTGGGTCTTAGGGCACGGAAATCTCCAGCCAATGAGAACACAGATCATCAAACAGCTCTACATCTCCGGACAATGCTCGCATCAGGAATTAGGAGACCCAGCCTGGTCCTGGCCCTGACACAGGACAAAGCTGTATGACATTCGCAAAGTCACAGTCCTTTTCTGGGCCCTGAAGTCCCTGTCAGAAAACCGGCAGTCCAGGTATAACACCTGCAGCCCTGATGTGCAGAAGTTCCAGGACCAGCACCCCAGGCATGAGACCCACCCCCCGACCCTCTGCCTCTGCTGCAAGACTCAACCTCCAAGACCTTGCTTCGGCTGCCCTGAGTGCCAGCTCCCTCTACATCCTCACAGGGCCCCGGGGGGCTCTGTGGGCTTCTCACTCCCCAACTCCAGTTCCCACTGGCCTGAGCCCATGGGAGAATGTTCTTATGGCTGCAATATATCTTGGAATGTATTTTTAAACCCATTTCTCTCGTATTTGCCTGAATAGTGTACAGAAATTTACATATAAGCCAATCCCCTCGTTTGGGATCTCATTCAACTTAATGCCAGAAATACCAAGCTGTGACCCAAGGCATCCAGACCAGCTCATATGCATAGACTGGGCAGCCCTAGGAGATGGCCAGCTCCCGGATGGAACCACTGTCTGGTGAGGCAGCAGCAGGAGCCCAGAAGGCTCAGAATCTCTGCCTTCTCGTCTTTCCTGAGAATTCCTACAGCTGCTGGGCCTCTGTTTTTGGAATTTAGCCCCAAACCCACCATCTAAGCCTCTGCCTCTCCTACTGGGGTCTCATCTCAGGAAAGACCTCTCTTAAGGTCCTAGAACCTCCTTCCTTCTTCTCATCCCCCAAACCAAGTGTGCCCCTCCCCATCCTCCTCCCAAACTCTGCCTGGAACCAGCGGCCCCTCCCTGCCAGCACGCCCTCCTGCCCTTATCTCAAGCATCACCCATTTATTCCATCCCTCACCCCACTGCAGCGTCTGCTGGGTTACCCAACCACCCCTAGGTCAAGCCTGTGTCGGGTGAGTTGAGTCACTACCTCCATCTCCTCCCCAACCCTCCCAAGTCTCAGGGCTTGGTCTGGTTTAGCAGGCTGGGAAGGAAGGTTCCATCCCTTCCACGTAGGTAGCCTCCAAAGCCCTGTGGGCCTCCTGGGACCAAGATTTTCCTGGTATTCGGCCTAACTTTGTCTTCTTTGGAACACCCTGTCACCAACTAGACCACCCAACAGCTCACCTGAGCTTGCTCACTGCCCATCTGCCGCCCCTCCTCCTTCTCTGACCAGCCATGGAAACTTGGACATGGCAATGAACCTCTCTGAGCCTTGGATGACACATCTGTAAAGTAGGGATAATAATATCTCTCCTGCCTCAAGGCAGGACACCGGGCCAGCTAATTTCCCAAGGTCCTCTTCCAGTTCTCCTACGCCTGCTCATCCTCAGCTAGCTCTCTCTCCCTTACTTTTAGAGTCAATGCCTCATCTGTAGGCACTTAGGATTCTGAGGTCACTGCGTCCATATTCTCTGTGCCAACAGCTCTCCCCTTGGCTCCTAATTCTCTCCCACCCACACCTTCCCACTCTTGGGGGTCTCAGCAAGTATGACAGCCACCACATAGGCCTGCAGAAAAGGGCCCCAGAAGTTTAGGCCACCGCTTCCTTCTCTGCTCTGCCCCATATAGTGTCCAGGGAAGCACAGAGATTGGACAGCAAAGCCTAGATTCTGTCCTCTGTGCATACAGCTTCTGGAGCCGGCAGGACCCTCAGCAGTCTTCCTGGGTACAGCCCGGGTGACACGGCTCCTATCTTTGCATGCACCCTGCACACACACAAATGCAGCAGCCCGACTCAATTCTCCCACAGGCACACGCTCTCCGGCTTCCCTCCCCCTCTGGCTGGCTCTGCGCTGTGCTCCCAGAACACACCCTCCCAGCCCACCAATCCTACACGCTGGCTTCCCAAGCAGCAGCTCAAGAGTCTCCCAGTTCTCTGCTTGCTCCGACTCCTCCACCTGCAAAGGGTGGGCCCCATCCTCCCACAAGACAGAGATGCCTTAGCTTCTCTAGGCCTGCCTCTGTGGGGAGGGTCTCTGCTGGTTTCTAACACCTGCCTTCCGCAGCCCCTCACCTCCCTTTGCCTCCAGGGAAAAGCGCTGGAGGCCCCCACAGCCAGGCAGCCCACCCCAGCAGCTGGGAGAGGACAAGAAGGAGGCCCTGTGGGTTCCTTTCCCTGAGACTCCTAGATTTTGTACCAAAATGCAGGGTGTGCTCCTGTTTGCATTTTTTTTTTGTTTCCTTTCTGAAAATAACCATGAAACTATCATTTCCTCCCACTGCCTCTTCCCTATCTTATTTGGATTAGCAGAGTTGCTGGGAGAAGTGGTTTGGAGCCACTGGCAGCCTCCTCCTCTGACCTGGGTCCAAAGAATTCACAGGTAGTTTTGGAGCAGGCTTGCAAATGGGCGCTGGGTGCCATGGGGTTGGGGGAAGGAGTGTGGCCCCGGGGCTCAGGGGTCACTGCAACCCTCTCAGTCAGAGACCTCTGGGAAACCAGGCTTCTGCCCTGCATCCCAGGTTGGCAGGTACTGGGAGCAACCTCCAGCCTGCTGCTCCCCAAGCTGTAGCTTCTGGGGATGTAGTGAGGGGAGGTCTAGGAGCCCCTCCCCCGGCAGACAGGAGGGAAACTGTAGTGTGCAAGTTCTCAACGTGGGAGGGGCAACACAGAGGAATTTGCACTTATACAAGAAGAAAAATGGGGTGCCTGCTAGGAGGGGGTGTTTCTCTTCCTCCTTTTTGTTTTCATTCAATTCTCCTCCTCTGATGTGGCCATTCTGGGCCTTCACACAGCTCAGTAAGATGTAAGCCTGGAAAGGAGCCAGGTTAGGGGGGACACCAATTGTCTTCAGGGAACAGCCCACTGAACCCCACCACCTGCCTACAAGTCTGAGCTCCCTATATCTCTTCCCTCTCCCTGAGCGACGACCCTGCTATTGGCATTGCCAGTCTTGGAGCCTGGGGAATTGCAGCTTCATGCCAGGCTAGGGATGGCAGAGGCTGGGACAAAGAGCCAAGGACAGGAGTCGCTAGGCCTGGCCCTCGTCAGTGCCCCCAGGACCCTGACCATCCACACTTGGACTCCCCTCCCTCCTGCTGTATGCCTTCTCTGGGGAGTCCCTCCTGATCAGTCCAGAGGTACAGCAGGCCAGGTCTGGAGGGTGGCAGCTGGTCTGGCCTCAATGCCATCCCTGGCTCCTCACTCCTCCAGCGGTGAGACCCTCTCCACATGTCCCCTGGTGCCGGCCACCATCTTTCACATGACCAGATTTAGTGCCCTGTGCCCATCCATTTTCTCTAGGTCCCCCAAAAGGTTATCCTTTTCCTCTGGACTCCCCCAAAAGCAGAGGTCTTGGCATGAGATCCTTCCCCAGTTCTGCGGCCCTTCCCCCAACACATCCAAGACTCTCAGCCCTCAGCACTGCCCCTTCCTCCTGGAGGGACCCTTCCTCCCTGGCGAGACCCTTCCCATCCCCCACCCCTTGTACTAGGCTGAGCTGCTGGGCTATTTGGGGCATTGCAGGCCCTGTGGTGTAATCAGTGCCCGGGGATAATTGCCACCTGCCCTACTGGTGTCTGGGGGCTGTCTCGGCCACAGCAGCAGGGGGTGGACACTGGGCAGCCAGGCCTGGAGCAAGGTCAGGCTAGGGCAGCCCTGCCTGCTCCCCAGGTCTGCTGTTCCTCACTCATGGGACCTGTAAGGATTCCCTAGGGAAGCTTGTGCTCCTGGGAGCTATTCTCACTTGTATCCAAGGCATCCTGTGGTTCAGCCAGGGGTGAACAGCTACCCAGCCAGGGAACAAAAGTCCTGAGGCCACTCTACTCATCTACAATCAGCCTGAACCCTGTCCTCTGGTACTGCTGTCTGAGATCAGGGGACACCCTCGGGCTGCTGACCTCTGGGTGATGCAATAGCCAAGGCAAGAGGGACTTGGGTTTGACCTTCATCCTCCCAAGCTCCTGGTCCTTCTTCAGGGAGTCAGCAAGGGCTACTGAGGTGAAAGGAGAGTGAATCTTCCACAAATGCTAACTCCCTCTCTCTTCGCTACTTTTCTACTCCAAAGCAGTTGGACGGCCTGGGGTTAAACACCTGTTCTTCTCACTTAGCCAACACTATGACCTTGCACAATTAGTTCAGCCTCAGTTTCCTCATCTGTAAAAAGGGGAAAATCTGAGAAGCTGCCTCACCAAGTGACTGTGAAGAATACATTACCTAATACATGTGAAATGCTTTGCCCAGTGCCAACAGACTCTACAATGGCAGTTATTATTACTGGGAACTGCAAGGGCAAAGAATGGGGGGTGGGAACCATCCATACACCAGTTGTAGGACACTCAGAAAACCAATGCGGGGCTAAAGGGGATAAACCACACAGCAACTTCAGTGCCTCTATGGCAGCCATGGCCCTGGAACTGGGAGGAGTATCTCACAGGCCTCCTCCCTTTGGGAGGACCTGACGTATCTCTCTTGACCTCATTTCTTCTAAGGTGGCACCATATATGCTTTTAGAGGACAGAGAAACCCAAACACCTGTGGATATTTCATTTTCAAAAGAGAGTCAGCAGGAGGAAGACAAAATGAAGGATTCTGATCTTGGGAGATGAGATGTAGAAATAACAATATGTTTCCATCTTTTCCTTTACTGTCATTGTGAAGACGTTATCTGTCCTAATACTTGAAATTCTTCATATGAATATTCATGGCCCTGCCTTTTGCAAGGCTTCTTAGATGAATGGCTGCTCTTCAGAGTGGAGCAATGTTGGGGGTGAATGGGCTGAAAGGCTGGACCAAAGACCAAGACTCTGTCCCTGAAGCAGCCCAGCTCCACCCCTCCTCACCTCAGTGCTGCCCCCAGCAAGGCCCAGAGTTCCCACCTCTGGCACCCTGGGCTGGTACCCAGGGAGAGCTCCTCAGCTCTCATCTCCCATGAGCACCAAGATGAGGGCAAAGGCCACACTGGGGAGGAAGGTAAGCCCCAAGTGCTAGGTACTGTCCCCTGGAGACAGAGGAAAAGGGACAATACCCAAGTGTGGGAAAGAAGAAAGACATGGCTCCTGCCGGGAAACCCTCAACCCCAGTCAGAGCCCTGGGGGCCCAGGCCAAGGCAGCAGCTCTTAGCTACACCATGGCCTGGGTACCAACCCCAGATCACAGCCACCATGGACCCCACTGTGGGAGCCACATCTTCAGTGACGTCCTCTGACTTTGCCTTCCTGGGGTACCCTGGACCTACCTAGAGGAACAGACCACCTAGACCCCACCCAGAACCTCAGGAGACATAGGCTCAGAGGTCCTCCTGCCACTTCTCTCTAGTGGACACCTCCTACTGTGAGTCTGGGGCTACCTCCAAGCCAACCCATCAGAGGCTGCCCAGCTTGCACCTAGCGCCCTCCACACCCCTGGGCAGCCCTTGGCCCGATGCCCAGGGAACATATCATCGGGGGGATTGTTTTCCCTCCTGGGTGCACTCTCTCTCACTCGCATCTCCTCCCTGGGTTCTGTGAGCTAATCAGAGAGAAGGAGGGGGAGGAGGGGGTGCTGCTTGCCTTCCCCGTTATCTGCAGCAATCCACGGTGACTAATGCTCCCAGTTGGTAAAAAGGCAGTGTAATCAAAACACTTTTTTTTTTTAGTCCTTAAAGTTAGTCATTCTCCCAGAGTGGAGGAAAAAAAAAAAAAAACCACAGCAGGCTCCATGAAATGCAAGCTGAGAGGCTTGCACTGCTGGGTGGTACCAAAGCATTGGCCCTGGCAGCTCCCTGCGGATCTGAGGCTCAGGGCCCTCCTCCTCTGGGTCCTTGGCTGTCCTTCCTCCACACCCTTGTTTGTTCTTGCTTTTCCCAACATCTGGGCTGTCTGATCCCTGAAGGACTTCCATGCCAAGTCAGGAGCTGCCCTTTTCTCTCACCCTGCCAGGTGCTGCCACCTGCTGGCCCTGAGCTCCCCAGGCTGGAGGAAGCATATAAAAGCTCCCAGAATGAGGCCCAGGCCAGGCACCAGGTCAGATCTTGTTAGGTGCCTGGTCATGTGCCCATCCTCCCTTCGCCCCCAACCTAGCCATTTGGTGTCAGAGCTTATTTCTCTGGTTCTTTCTGCCTATTGGCTTCTGACCCCACTGTGCCTTGATGGAACCAGGGATTGCCAGAGGTGGCAGGGACCATCAAGGGGTGGTGGCAAACTACAGTAGCAAAAAAGCATAAGCATTGGATCCAGGTTGCCCAGGTTGGAAACTCCACTTCAACACTTCATGGTTGTACTTCAGCTCTTACATCTATAAAATAAATGATAATAATAATAGCACCTACCTCACAGGGTTGTGGTAAAGTTTAAATGTGAACTGCTTAAAATAGTGCCTGACATGTTGTGAGTACCCGATTATTAACTCCTAAAAATAAAAAACAGATAATAAAATGGAGTATCTACCATCACACCCAATTACTTATCCAAGGCAGACATTACTAGTCGATCACAGAACTTGCCCACCAATGGTAGAGTTCCTGGAAGCCTCAACACAGCACTCCAGGCAGCTAGTGACAAACGATCCAAGTTGGCAAGCTAGATGACACCCACTTGCCATCCCAGATCTAACCTAGACCTTTCACATTGAAGTCAAGGAAGATGAGGCCCAGAGGAGGGATGGGACTCCTTCAAGCCACTTGGAGGCAGAAGCAGGGTTCAGATAGGAATTCCTGGCCCTGACTCCTGCTTGTCATCTGAGCTTCTGATGTATCACTTCACCCTGACCTTTAAATGATCGCTTTGGGCTTCCTGCCACTGGAAAATCTCTTCCAGGTATCTTCTATCACCCTGCATGCTTGCTCCACCTCCCATGCCCTTGGCCCCGGACTGCCCAGGAACTTCTGTTCTGAGGCACCTGCCGAACAGGTGCAGAGGGGGAGATAAAACCACATAGAAACCTAAAGGCCGGGGTGTGCTACAGGAGCCTCCGGAGGCACAAAGGCCTTCATGGCTACAAGGGAGCTCTGCTCATCTCATTCAGCCATAGCCTGGTGCTGGTAAAGCCCCTGCCAGCCCAGGCCCTGGTTCTGGGAATCCTTGCTCTCCACATGTCAAAGGCCAGTGTGGCAAGAGAGTCTGGGCCAGCCCTACACTCGAGACAGGAAAGGCTGAGAGAGGGTGGGGTGCAACAAGCCCAGAGGTGGGGTCAGTGAGGGGCACCCGCTTTCCAATTTCTGAGTAAAACACCCCAGGGAGAGGTCAGAGCTGATGCCAGAGCGGGTTCCGCTGCAACTTTGACTCTGGTAAACAGCTTTGTCCCCAAAGTGGACCTCTGTCACCTGAATACTTTTCAAACTCAGACTTCTGGGGAAGAATCAGTATTTCTCAGGCTTGGGAATAGGAGCCTTTACCCAAGGTGGCTTGTCTCTCAGCTTCTAGAAACCCACTTTGCTTCTTCTCCACTATTCCCCTGCAAGGGTATGATTAACCTGTGTTGTTCTGTCCTCTAGTTATAAATAAGAAAGATATCATTTCTGACCCTGCAGGCTCAGCTTTGCACAACAATAGGAGGTGCTTTTGTGTCCCCATGTCAGCTTCCCAGGGATCAATGCCACATGGCATGGCTGGCTTATGGAGGGACACAGATGGCAGGATGCCTGACTATCATCCTCAGCCCAATGCCCCTCTAGCTGAGCAAATGAGCCACAGGTGGAGAGACTACGTTCAACCTAGAGCAGACACACTCCGGACAGACTCCTTGGAGGCCCTCATTCTTCCCAGTAACCTCAAAGGTCTTGCTAGCTACATGAAAGATGTGAGGTGAGCTGTAAACAGTACAGCTCCAGTTAGACCTCAGGCTGGATCCTCCCCTCCAAGAAGATTCACATTTAGCTTCATCCCAAGATATCATCAATTCCTCAAACCTGCTCACTTCCCTGGGATTGCCTCTCTGTTCTCCTGCCTCTCCGTTCTAGTTCTCAAGAGCCTCTAGAGCAAATAAGACTGATGACTTAGAACTCGAAATGCTGGCAAGTTTGGTTATGCTATATGGGCACTCATCTTATAGACGGGAGGACCAAGGCCAGAAAGGGGATGTGACTTGTCCGAGGCTAGTCATAATGTCAAAGATGGAACTGGAACCCTCTAAACTCTCAGTCCAGAACTCATCCATTCTACCCCTCCAGGATGTGTCTGCTACCACCCCCACCTCCAGCCCTGAAACAGACTCCCCTAGGATATGGCAGCTGCCTAGGCTAATGCTTTTGGAAATATTTGTCACTGTGGGGCAATAACTGGAGGGGGCAGAACTTTGGGAAGGGAAAGCCATCTGCAGGTGCTAAAGGGCCAGGAGGCTCCTCAACACACAGCAGCCCCTCTGTCCACACAGCCTCTGTGAAGCAGCAGGTACTGTCGCTCCTTAACCCACACTCTCTGCCCAGCTGCCCTTTGGTGACTTTTCTCTTTTCTTTGTACTTCAAATCTGCTCTTGTGCTCATTTTTGTCCTTTTTCCTGAGCAAGAATGTAGTGATGAAGCTGATCTGTGTGATGTTCTGGGGGATACACCCACCCACAGGAAAACCCTATTAATTCAGACTATGGAAGCTTCACAAGTGGAATCAGATGCACAAATTAGAGACTATCCCCTGGGTCCCACCCGCTGAGCTCCCCTACTCTTCCAGGGTGAGCCCTCTACTCCACATTAGTGGTTAGAACTAATAATACACATCTTCCACTCTAGGTCATGGCTTAGCTGCTCCCAAGTGAGCCCTGAAACACTTGAGGTCCATTTGAAGAACTCCTAAAGAGAAGGTCCTTGGTCCAGCAGTTACCAGCACTGGCCTCACTGTCTACTCTTCTCTCTTCTAGAACAGGGAGGCCAACTTGGCCCAAAACCCTAGGCACTTGTGAGGGATGAAAGCCCTGAATTCTGACTTTAGAACTGGACTAAAATCAGCTGCTTGCCTAGAGTTCAGGCCTCTTCTTAGCCAAGATGTGTTCCCTCTGCTTGGACTTTCCCTCCCCCTCAGTTTAGATTCACCTGCCTACCCGAGTGCACCTTCAGGACATGGCTTACACATGGTCTCCTTCCAGAAGCCTTCACTCAAACCCTGTGTGCAGCTTTGGGGGCCCCTTTTAGGCTGCCACCTTGTTCTCATCATGTATTATTGTTATTATTAGTATTAGTATTAGTATTATTGCCCATTTGTCTCTCCCTCCGGGAAAGTAGCTCTGAGAGAGCATAAGGAGAGGATGTATACTTCTTTTACACAGTCATATGGGTAATATCCTCGAGGTTTGCATAGTACCTGGCTCGGTGTAGATTGCAGCTAATATTTGTTAACCGAAGGAATAGAAAGAATGGGAACATTCATATCGTTTGGGTTCTGTAGGGCACACGACAGAAGCACAGACTGGAAGGCAGGGAGCCACCCTTACTCTGTAACCCTTTAGTTGAGCAAATCTATAGAACATTCCAACTTGAAAAGCATCTACTCTATTAATCTTAAGTGCCCTGCGCCATCTTGAAGAAGGGGGAAATGGGTTGGTTTGTTAGTTACAGTCACGCTCGTGCAGGCTACAAAATTTAAAAGATGCGAATCAGCATACAGAGAATCTAAGTCTTCCAAACGCATCTCAGTGCCTCTTTCAACATCCACAATTGCTTGCGCTGTCTCTGGATTAGAAACCACTTTAAGATGAAGAAAGATGGTAGTAATAAACCTGTTAATGGCCTTGTATAGTCAACGAAAGAGAACGTTACAAGTCAGCGTTGAAAGCAGGAAAAAAGCCCCCAGAGGAGCTCCAGCCTCCACTCCAGGCCAGAGCCAGAGGATTGCCTGCAACCGAGACTCCGCAGCGGACACCTGGCAGCGAAAGGGTTAGTGCGGAGGCCCCGCCGTCGGACCGCCTTTTCCGGGCTGCGGGGGAGGGCCCTACGTCACTTCCTGGAGACTAGCTGAATCCGGAAGTGATCCCAGAGGACCGACTTGCAGCTGAGGACCCCGGCGGCAGGCCCAGGTTCGGGACCATGAGCTGGTGAGTGAGGCCCGCGAACCGGGGGCTGCTGATCCCCGGTCCCGCGGTGGGCCCGGCCCCTGCGTCAGTGCCCGCTGTTCCCGCACGACCCCTCTGCCCCAGAGCAGGGCCCTACAGCCTGTGCTTGGGGTCGTCCAGGGGACCTGTCTCCTCCGCCGCTTTCCCTGAGTCGGCATCCGTCAACAGGACTCTCAGGCAGAAGGGCCGGGGGATCCTCCTACCCTGGGACTTAGCGTCTGACTCCTGTTTTGCCTGACCCGTTTCTTCCCAGCTCCTTGAAATGAGGGGCTTCTTGTTCCCTCCAGGTTTAAATATCCGTTGAGGTGGAGTCGGTGTCTTCTTTCTTCCCTGTGGGCATCTGTCTACTGCGCCCATCCGCCCCGGAGCTGTGGCCCTCACTCTGACAGTCTGGGTCCAGTTCACTGATGAAAACCCCCTCATTTTCAGACAATTGCCCATTGCACCACTTAACAGTCTTCAAAAGCCACGACTTGCTCCTTTTTTGGAAGGGGCCAGAATTACACCCCCTCACCCACCCTCACAGGATGGGATTGCACTAGTTTTAATCATTCCCAGGGCCATTACCCACTACCTTCCCCCTAAATAGACATGGTGAAGCTTAGACATTGTGGGTGCTGTCACACTACGAGGAAAGAAGCTAGAGAATCTTAGAGAAGCAATGGAATCCCAGCTGCAGTTGCTGCAGAACTGTGTGATACTTGACACGTAGTAGGCATTTCATAATGTTTAATGGTTGATTTATTACGTAAGACTCCATTTACTCAAAAGGCGATCGCTCTTTGTGGCTCTGCGCTATTTACGTTCATAGGAGAGAACTGTTGCTTGCCTGCCTTCCTCGGACTGCCTTAGAGGATGCCAATACCAAGGACCTTACTAATCAGAGACCTGCATATCCACAAGCCCAGACCTCAGGGTATTCAACTGTTATGTACTTGTATGAATAAATTGACCTCTAGAGAGGTACAAGACAACCCTCTTGAAATCCAACTTCCATTAACATAGAGAACACAGTTTGCCACTCTGTCCTACCAGTCTAGCCTGTCTGTTTCTGCAAAGTGCACAATAACCAGTTATGAATGAATGAATGAAGAGACTAGAACATACATGAGTGGCCATCCAACGTTTGGCTAGCAGTGGAGACTAAGCTCTAGCCACAAGCAACTGATGTCAGTCAGTGTCAGTGGTAACTCTCTAATGTAAAATTTAAACCATTTCTATCCCCTTCCCCACCTGCTGCTTAAACTAAGATTGATGGGCAGATGTCAGCCATTCTGGGCCAGTACGTGGAGGGAAGCCCGAAGCAATTCCCTAATAAGCTCCAGCAGGAGCTGCTCCTTGTCCCTCCACATTTTGCTCCAGGAAGTCAATAGGGGAGCCTTAAAAAGCTAACTTCCCTGTCTTGTTACAACTGGTCAGTGACGGGCAAAGTAGCAATTCTTCAATTCCCTTTCCTAGAGGAATTACTTCCTTTAAGTGGCAGCCTGGGTCCCCCAGTCCTGTGATGGAGATGTCCTCTTGCTTGCTGCATCTCGAATCTTTGGAGTTCTCATGCCTAATTTTTCGAATTAAAAAGGCAGAAGGTACTGGTGCTTTGTGTTTCTTAGTTTGGCATTTACTGAATCAATCTTTTCTTCACAAATTGGGAGAATACTAGGGGAAAACCACGGAAGGCAGTTTTTCCCTGGGTGATCTGAGGCAAAGTGTTTCCACCTCCCTGCAGAAAGTTTCCTTTCTGAAAAACTAGTAGTCCATTTCCTAAAGCCTATAACATTGGAGAGAATTGAAGTTGACAACTAACAGACTTGCAAGAGCTGAGATTTTTGTCTAGTAGAACTAATTTACCAGTACATGGCACATCTTGGTACCTCCTTGGATTGAGAGTCACCACCAAAAGGGTGGCTTTGTCCCTCAAAGCTGAGATGCCTTTCTTTTTCTCCTTGGCTTCTACGTCATCTCTTGCGTGGACCCTGACCCTCTCCCCCTGAGAGGGGAACAGCACCGGCGCCTGGGCACACAATCGCACTCAGTTCCCAGCTCAATGGCTGGCAAGGGGACCAGGGCTGGGTCCTCTGAATCACTCGCAGAGCGGTTTTCCTGCTCCCAGAATGAATTCCTCCATTCATGTGATATTGGAATTCTCAGTGCGGGAAGAGACCAGAGTGACGTAGAGCCATCATGGGAGGCTCAAGCCCAAGGTCAAGTTCACCAAGTACATGGGCTATGCCAGCCATCATTAAATCAGGCCTAGGGGCACATGGCTCATGGTCCCTAGAGAGTAACCATTGTTCTCGACTAGGCTGGGCTTTCAAAATGTCACAGTGAGAAATGTCCAACATTGATGCCCTTTGCACACTGTGGACTTTGCATGAAGAGTGAGAGGCCTTTGTTCTCTGCTTCCTCTTTGCAGGCAACCCGCCTACCCCGTTTGTTTAGTGGGCACCTGTTGCCTTTCCACACCATCTACTCAGCCACTCAGCCACCCAGCCACACATCTGCCTTTCAGTGAGGTGGCCCAGTGGTCTGGCCTACTAGGAAGAAGGCATTTGATAATCAGCAGAATCACTTCTTGGCCCCAGGCCAAATATTTCTCTCTCCCCCTCCCTCTCCCTACCCCCTTCCTGTGTGTATATATGTGTCATAATCATGGTATGGAGAGAAAATTATGTAGCATTATGAATAGTGACCTGAACCTAGCTTAGCCATCTCCAGGAATTGTAGCCTCCCCTGGAACCACACACCTTGATCATCTTAGGCTTAGTGATGAGGAATGAGGAGTAATTTAGGAAATAGTCCTATGCTGAGGGCCCAGGGGCTCTACTGAGAAGGAAGGAGATTAGAGGAAGTGCAGAGCAGCTCCATAGGTGTTAGAGTGTTCCATTCAGGTCCTGGTTCATTTGTTCCCAGTGTCGCCTGGCCAAGCACTCAACCTCTCTCTGCCTTATTTTCTTCATATGTAACACATGATGGGTAACTCTAGCTAACACTTTGCCACCCAAGTCTCCTGTGAAAAGAATGGAGACTCTCTGTGGATATGATCGTTTTCTGACTCTTCTGGACTCTTCTACCTCTACCTGCCCCTTAAATATCGGTATTCTTTAGGGTAATTTTTTTTCCTTTCTCTTCATACCCTGTATACCCTCGCCATCATCTTCAGTCAGATAAAGGGCTGACTCTGGACCACTCTGGCTTGTGTGGCCCTCCTGCATCTGGCTGTCCCTCTCTATTACTGTTTGTGCAATTCTCTAAGCCGTCCTTGCTTTCTCTTGCCCTTGCTCCTTTGTTCTGTGTGCTGTGCTTGAAATGCTCCTTCATTCAAACCCCCCACTCTCCACTTATCCTTAAAGAGTCAGGCCAAGCTTCCTGAACCACTCCCTGCCACACTGCACTGGGTGCCCCTCTGACCATGAGCATCTGAGCTCAACTGGTAGCTTTACTTATCTTTGGGTTGTTACTTGTCCAGGGGTGGTTGTGTTACTGTTCTGTGGATCGACAGTATGGAGACTGTCTCTTGATCATTGCTGTTTCCTAGCACTATTCCTGCAGTCAGGAAGCGTTTATTAAATATATGAACGAGAGCTGTTCTCTCGTTTACTGACTTGTCTCAGCTCAGAAAAAGTTTTCATATGAAAAACATGTGAAACCGACAAACCACTCCCTACAGTGAAGAGCCTCTAGATGTACTGTTGTTAAATAGACTGACAGAAGTGGCTTTCAGGTCAGGCTGTCTCTAGTTGCTTCTCCCCACCCGTCTCTGTTTCCCCTGCCCCCAACAGACTGCTCTGATGGGTTCACCCTGCACAATGCTTCCCCTTTGTCACTTCTGTGTTCTTCCAAATCAGTCATGCTCCTGTCTCCCACATCAGCTCCATGGAAACAGGAACTGCAACTTCTTCATCTTTGTTCACACTGCTACCCCACGCCCGGTGGGCATCTAGTAGGTGATTGTTAAATGCATGAACAGAATATAAGGAGAGTTGGGTAAACTGGGTCTGATAGAACTGTCTGTTGAGTTTCCAATACTCTCTCAGTGGAGTCTCTTCTCTGTCTTGCCATTGCTCTTGAATTTGTATCACGCGTCTAGCTTTTTGAAGGACCTTCCCATCCACTGTCTGATGGCGTCCTCTCCTCTGCCAGTGGAATCCATGTTGTGGGTCTTCTTGGCATTCACTCAGTGAGTACCTGGCACAACAGGAGAGAAAACTTGCATCTCCTGGGGGTTCTGTCATTTGACCAAGAATATTACAAAGTAGAAGACTACTCCCAAGCTGACCAGGTCCTGAAGGAAGGTGTTGCCCTTTGATAGGACGTTTTGACACTAGCAGGTTGGAACGGAATCACAGGGAGCTGTCAGTTTTCACAAGAGAGAGAGGAAATCCTAGTGCCCTGCAGACCCCTCTCTGTACTGTAACCATCTCAGCGTCTTTCTATTTGGGGCCCCCTGCCTGGGGCTGCCTCACCACTCATATCACCTGTGACCTCGGACAGGCCACACTCTCCCAAGCTTTTCCTCCTCTCTCGAGAGCATGGCAATGCCTAGAAGACAGGGTCCCTGTAAGGAGTCTGTGAGATTCTGTATATTGTGACCTTGCTTAGGGCACAAAAGTAAAACATCTCAGTCTCCTTTAAGGTGTTGGTAATGAGAGGAAAAGGAAATCCTTCCAGATCTTGAAGCAGTTGGAAGAGCCAAGTTTGTTCAGTCTCACAGCAAGTGAGTCAAGAGTGTTTTCTTACACAGTCTGTTGAGATCGTCTCTAGAGTTGACAGTTAAGCCATTAGAATAGTTTTCCAAAGCCCAATATTTTACTGCCCAGCAGAGTGCGATGCCCATAGGTGGCACTCCACAGATATTTGTTGATTTGATGCTTTTTATAATGTGCAGAACTCTGTGCTCCGTGTTGAAGGCCATTTAGAAGGCTGTAAGAGTGGATCTCTATCTTCAGCCAGCGTATGGGAGGTGCTAGGGATTCACAGGAAGGACAGCTGGGCACAAATGTCAGCATGGCATCATCAGAAAGACCTCTAGTAGGAGATGTGATTTAACTGAACCTTGACGGAGCAAATCTGTGCTATTTCAGGGGAAGTGAGGGAGGAGTGCAGGTTAGAATCAGGGCGCGAGAAAGGTGTGTGGAGACAAGGCGTCAAGAGCATTCTCTGCTGGCCATCAGGAGGCCAGTCTGGTGTAGGAAACAGCGGTTTGGGCAGAGGCTTCATTGATGAGTGTTGGCACTCTAGCCTGGGGCTATACTGTGTAGTGTTTTCAGCCATGCTGAGGACTTGAAATTGAGCCTAGGCTTTTGAAAATTGAAGGCTTTTGAGCGGGGAAGTGGCATGGCAAAAAGCAATGATTTAGTCAGATTATTTTGGCAGTGACCTGCAGGATAGCTCAGGAAAGAGAAAGAACAGAGCCAGGGAGGCTAACTTGGGTGGGAGCTTCCAAAATTTTTTGACCACAACCCGCAGTTAGAAATACCTTTGACATCACAACTTAGGCACACATACTCTCTTTTATACTTGAAATAAACGTTTCACACGGAATGTGTGCAACGCACTCTGATACCTTAATTTCATGATTAATTTTTATGTATGTATCCAATGGTAACGGGAAGCAGTCTAAAAGATCTGTGAGTAATAGGTATTAGGCACGGACCCCAGTTTGAAAAACACCTCTCTAGGACTGTCATTATAAATATTGACTCCAGCCAACAAAGATAGGACTGTTTATTTATTTGGTTGTTTTGCTGGGTTATAATAAGAAGCACAGAAGGGGCTGGGCACGGTGGTGCAGTGGCTCACTCCTGTAATCCTAGTACTCTGGGAGTCCAGGGCAGGTGGACTGCCTAAGCTCAGGAGTTAGAGACCATCCTGAGCCAGAATGATACCCTGTCTCTGAAAAAAAAAAAAAGGAAAAAAAAATAGCTGGGTGTTGTGATGGGCACCTGTAGTCCCAGCTACTCTGGAGGCTGAGGCAAGAGAATCACTTGAGCCCAAGAGTTTGAGATTGCTGTGAGCTGTGACGCCAGGGCACTCTACCAAGGTGACAAAGTGAAACTGTGTCTCAAAAAAAAGCACAGAAGGAGAAGCTGCAAAGAACACTGGTGAGTCCTTTATAAGAACTTACTCTAGGCTCAGCGCCTAAGGCACCAGCCACATACACCAGAGCTGGCAAGTTCAAATCCAGCCCTGGGCCTACCAAACAACAATGACAACTACAACCAAAAAATAGCCAGCGTTGTGGCAAGCACCTGCGGTCCCAGCTACTTGGGAGACCAAGGCAAGAGAATCGCTTAAGCCCAGGAGTTGGAGGTTCCTGTGAGCTGTGACGCCATGGCACTCTACCCAGGGGGACAGCTTGAGACTCTATCTCAAAAAAAAAAAAAGAGATCTTATTCCATAGATTTGAAAACTGTTATTCACTTTCCCAAAAAGAACACCCAAGTGGACAAAAACCTATACAAAGATTCGGTCTTATTAGTGATCAGGGGAGAGCAGATTAAACTGACAATGAGATGCCATTTCATAGCCATCAGACTGGCAAAAATGTTCAAGTCTGGTAATGCCAAGTTTGTGAGGGTGAGAAGCAATGGGAACGCGGGTACAGTGTGTGGGGGGTGTAAACCAGAGATTTTGCAATTGGAGCTGAGCTGTAGCCACCTCTACAGTAGGGAAACTCCTGTGCCTGCGTGGCAGGGGACACACTAGGAATCTTTGCTGCACCATCGTGGAGATGCCTGGCAGCTGGAGAAGGGGGAAATACATTGTAATGTCTTTACATAATGAAATATTACGTAGTAGTTAAAAGGAGCGAAATAGAGCTACACGTACTGATGTGAACAAATCTCAAAAATCCGGCATAATGCCGAACATAAACAGCTGGCTTCAGAATGATACATTTGATGTTGTATCATTTAGGCCAAGTTTAGACCTGTAAACTAGTACTCCAGGTTGCTTGTGGACTTAAACTGACATAGTAAAAATATGAGAATAAACGCTATCATAATTTCAGGGTACTGAATTTAGTATAGTAGTTGGTTACTTGAGGGTAACAAGGAAGGAGAGAAGGAATGGAATCACAGTGTCATACTTAGGGAGCCTTAGCGGGATCTGTACTGTTGTGTTGCTTGAAGAGTAGATCTGGCCTGTATGCCCAGCACTTTGAGAGGCTATGGTGGGAGTTTCGCTTGAGGGTAGGAGTTTGAGTTCAGCCTGGGCAGCATAGCAAGACCCAGATGAGTCTCCATAAGCCCTGCCTCGCCCCAGTCCTCTATTTTCTTTCTTTGATTGTTGAGGTGGCCATAGCCTCAGACCAGAGAGAGAAAAATTTTTAATTTTTTAAAATAATTTTTTTTTTTAGAGGCAGAGTCTCCTTTTGTCACCCTCATAGAGTGTCGTGGCATCACAGCTCACAGCAACCTCCAACTCTTGGGCTTAGACAATTCTCTTACCTCAGCCTCCCAAGTAGCTGGGACTACAGGTGCCTACTACAACACCCGGCTATTTTTTGTTGCAGTTTAGCCAAGGCCGGGGCCGAACCTGCCACCCTCAGTATATAGGGCCAGCACCTTACTCACTGAGCCATAGGCTCTACCCCCAAAAAATAAATTTTTAAGAGAAAAATGTTAATGTTGGAATTTGACAAAGCTAGGCAGTGGGTACATGAGAATTTATATTATATTCTCTATCATCTTGGGTATGATATACTAGTAGATACACTATTTCACTATAGTTTTTATTTTATTTTTTTGAGACAGAGTGTCACTATCACACTTGGTAGAGTGCGGTGGCGTTACAGCTCACAGCAACCTCTTGGGCTTAAGCAATTCTTTTGCCTCAGCCTCCCAGTAGCTGGGACTACAGGCGCCCGCCACAATACCCAGCTATTTTGTTATTGTTGTCATTGTTGTTTAGCTGGCCTGGGCCGGGTTCAAACCCAGCCCTGGTGTATGTAGCCGGCACCCTAACCATTGAGCTATGGGCACCAAGCTGTATAGTTTTTATTTTTAAATTATCGCTAGGGCAGACCTCACTATCCATAGCCAAAGAGTATTTGTCCCCTGTGGCTGGCCAGTAGGTAAGGATGATATGGGGGGACCTAGAAGTCAGGTTCCATTCTCAGCCTTCTTCTCTCTGCTTTGCAGGAGTCAAACTTTCAGCAGAGAAGAGGAAAAGGTAGCGTGAAGGCTCTTTAAAATTCCTGGTTAGGGCTCGGCGCCTGTGGCTCAATCGGCTAAGGCGTCAGCCACGTACACCTAAGGTGGCGGGTTCGAATCCCCAGCCCGGGCCCGCCAAACAACAATGATGGTTGCAACCAAAAAACGGCCGGGCGTTGTGGTGGGCGCCTGTGGTCCCAGCTACTTGGGAGGCGGAGGCAGGAGACTCGCTTGAGCCCAGGAGTTGGAGGTTGCTATGAGCTGTGATGCCATGGCACTCTACCCAAGGGGATAGCTTGAGGTTCCGTCTCAAAAAAAAAAAAAAAAAA
>CAUYQV010079961.1:0-10804 GCA_963574575.1 Galagoides demidoff
GGGCGCCGGTGGTCCCAGCTACTTGGGAGGCGGAGGCAGGAGACTCGCTTGAGCCCAGGAGTTGGAGGTTGCTATGAGCTGTGATGCCATGGCACTCTACCCAGGGGGATAGCTTGAGGCTCCGTCTCAAAAAAAAAAAAAGTGGGGGGGGAAAGCAGAGAAATGAGAGTAAAAGCTAGAGGATGATGTAGGGGCCAGACACTTTTTTAAAGTTGGGCGATATAATAACATTCCTGTATACTGATAGAAATAATAAAGTGTACAGGGGGAAATGAACAATAGGAGAGAGAGGACTGGCTCATTGTGGATAGGAAAGTGAGGATGGAACCCAGTGCTTAAGGGAGGCCTCAGCAACATGAACAGATACCATGGATAACAGGAGAGATGGGAAAATTCATCAGTAAAGAAGCAGACAGTTAGTATTGGTAATGGGATAGTGGGAACATGTGGATGTTTTCTTTTTATTCATTCTATTACATCATTAAATAAATAGCAAGCTGAGAGGGAGGCTCCAGTGGTTATTGGAGTTAATGGAGAGAAAAGACAGTGTGAGACAATTACTTAGGAGAATAAAAGAAGGGATCAACTAAACAAGTATATCAGTTCTGTTGGGCCATACAGTCAAAGTCAAGACCAACTCCCACAATCCCTCACACTCTTTCTAACTTGGGCCTGGAAGAATGGCTCCCACTAAGAAGGGCAGCATGAAGAAGCAGGGCCATTCTGCCATTAACAAGGTAGTGACCCAAGAATACACTATCAATATTCACAAGCACATCCATGGAGTGGGCTCCAAGAAGAGTGCCCCTCAGATACTCCAAGAGATATGGAAATTTCCCATGAAGGAGATGTGTGGGTGGCAGGACCCCCACAGCCTGGGAAATGCTCAGGGAAAGACCCCCCCCCAACCACTTCTCCATTCACAACATTCTTTCCACCTGCCAGGATTCACATAGCCCATGCATACTTTCCCTGTTGTCAGGAAGCACACAGTTTTTCCTCTTTAAGATTGATCTCTACCTCATGTGCTAGGATTTACCCAACCTTGTTAAGACACTGTATAAATAAAGCTATTTCCACAGTTCAGGTGCTGGCTGCATCCTTCAGCTGTGTCAGTCTTCCTAACGCCATCCTATCTCTCATCTCCTATCTTTCATGGCTTTATTTCTTCATTTCCCACCATTTCCACTCAGGTCAACTCTCCTCCTCATGCTGAGTCGTGAGAGAGATGGAGACTCCAGATGTGTGCATTGATACCAGGCTCAACAAAGCTGTCTGGACCAGAGGAATGAGGAATGTTTCATACCGGATCTGTGTGAGATTGTCCAGAAAATGTAATGAGGATGAAGATTCACCAAATAAGCTCTATACTTTTGTTACCTATGAACCTGTTCCTACTTTCAAAAATCTACAGAGAGTAAATGTGCATGAGATATGAAGATTGTCAGATGCATCAAATAAAGTTATAAAATTACACACACACCCCGAAAGAAAAGAAAGTTGATACCAATCAGTGTGGATTTGTATTTTTATCCAGCCAAATTCAGAATTTAGATATAGCGTCTGACCAGGTGGAAAGTTGTATTTAATCAAGTCCAGAGCAGAGCCCCTGAGAACAATGAGAAAGAGAAGGACAGAGAAGTTTAGGGTAGATGGAAGGGATCAAATGGATAAAAAGCACATCTGAGAAGGTCCTGCCAAACCAACCTTCCCACGGAAAACTCTGAGAAAAACATAAAATATAACTACCTAAAGGAACTGGAAAGGGGATAAACCAGGCAGAAATGGGAAGGGAGTCAACATTGGGAAGAAGGAACCAAAGGTGAGTTTCCTATTTTTGAAGAAACTTTTCAGTTGGCCTAAGACAATTAAAACTAAAGTAGAAAACCAATGTCTTACTAACTCAAAGAATCAGAAAACAGAGTTACAGACAACCTCATCTGCTAGAAAATTAGTAGGAAAAATCTGGAAAGGATAAGCCAAAGTGAGAAAGCTCCAATCTTGTGTTTGAAAGCTTCACATATCTCTGGCTGATCCATAAAATACATAGAAAGGTCAGAACTCAAGCAAGACTAAAGTTAAAGAGCTCAATTGAAAACAGTTACTGGTGTTGCTCCATGTCCTTTGAAAGCATGAGGTGCCCTCTGAAATTCTTCACTGCTTGCTGTGTGTTTGAACTATCATTAATCAAAGCCATAGTCAGGTGAAGAACAGGGCTCGGTGTTTTTCACTCAGTGTCCAATAGTCATATTGACCTAAATGGAATCGCAAAATTCATGCTTGCTCGTTAACTTGGATCTTCCTTTCCACTGAATATGCTTTTGTAAGTGGTGTAATCCTCTTCCTCTTTTTTTCTCCACCATGCTCCCCACATTCATACATACAACATTCAATGTAAGTACTGTGGCTCTTGCATCACAAAAAAAGCACCCAATACTTGTTACATGTGGTTATCATCCCCATGATGAAGAGACCAAAGCATGTAATGGAATAAGATTCAGGGCAAAGACAAATTACCTTTGCATCCTTCAGGGTGTCCTTTCCACTCTCCTATAGCAGTACTTACAGCCTGCCTCACCAGCCTTGGCCACAAGAGCATACATACGAAGTCTGGTGGTTAAGTTCACAAGCTCATCCTAGAAAGAGTGCTACATACCTCATTGCTGAATACCACTACAGTCACCTTTGAAGTACTCCCCATTATGCTATGCACTGATGCCAGTGCCTAGTCTATCCTTAAAGCAACACTAGAACTCTTTTTCCAGAATGGCCATCAGAGCTATTGTTATATTACCCTTAATGTCCTGATGTCATCAAAATGTCTTTATTTTAATATTTCCTTTATCTTCAAGTAAAGAAGAAAGTCAATGGGGGGGGCGTGGCAGACAAGGTGGGAAGTGAGAGTGTTCCAATACAATTATTTATTTACTGGCTAAAAGCTCCCTCACAGACAGTGCCATGTGAGCTGGTGCATTGTCATGATACAAGAGCCACTCCTTCCTTAAGATTTTCCTGTTTCTCTATCAAGGTTTACTTGATCTGCTATACATCTCACAGTCAGCAGAAGATTTTGAGACACAATTTGATGAATTTTTACAGTGTTTTGTCAGTTCTGTTCATTTGGGCCTCCATAACCTCTTTATCAGTGACACTTTCCCCTCTGAAAAGCATTTAATCCATTTGTACACTGCGGTCTTTTTCATAGCATTATCTCCATAAACTTGGACTGACATATCCCTCATTTCACTTCTACTCTTGCTAAGTTTAACAAGAATTTTAATTTTTGTTTTTTGGTCTAATTCAAGCTCTGACATTCTCATGACAGCACTCAAAAACACTCAACAACAATAATGAACACCACACAGCTGAGAGACACTGATATACCAAGGTTATGAAAACTTACATACTTGTTTGTATGGTGCTGCCAAATTTAAGTGCACAGTGGCAAGTTCACATGCTTTACTTGCCAGACGTCCCTGTGTTGGGTGAGAAAGGGAACCCCTTTAGCAGACAGCCTGGTTGTTGAGCACAGATCCCGTCAGACTCATTCTCTCCTCATTAGACATTAGATGACAGGTAAGTTGCTTTTTTCTGTCTTACACGCAGAAAGCAAGTCTCTCAGCACAGACTGGAGAAGAATGATGTTTGAGGAAACTCAAATCATACACTTAATATTTTACTTGAACAAAGGTATCAAAACAATTTGTGAATAAGTGTTATCATTTTATTTCCCTAAGCTTTGAGTTGTAATTAACTCTGTGCTGCCTAATGGTGCTGAGGGCTACCATAGTCCTGTCAGCCAGCATCAACCTCTTCTCACTCTTCCCCAGATGTTTACGTGGCTGACTTCCTCACTTACTTCAGGCTTCTAACCAAATGTCTCCCGATCACAGAGGTCTTTTCTTTCTTTTTGTAAAATTGTGGTAAAAGTTACCACTTTAACAACTCTAAATGTGCACTTCAGTGGTAGTAAGCACATTCACACAGTAGTGCAGCCATCACTACCATTAATCTCCAGAAGCTTTTTTATCTTGCAAAATTAAAACTCTGTACCTATTACACACTAACTTCCCATTCTTTCCTACTTCTAGTCCCTGACAACAGCTACTTTACATTCTCTCTCTATGACAGATGTTTCTGGACCACTATCCTATACAAATTCACATCTATCTGACTCCTCTTTTCATTTCCAAAATCCTTCATCCTTTTTTATTTTTTCTAAATATACTTAGCTCTACCTGACACATGTAGATGTTCATCTGTCTCCCTCCACTGGAATGTATGCTCTTTGAGGACAGGACCTTTATTCTTATTCATTGCCACATCCTCAGAACCTAACATAGTACCTGGCAAGTGTTATGAGCACAAGAATTTGTTGGAATGAACAAGAGTCAGGGGGAAAAGTGTTCATTCATATTCTATTGTGCCCTGTTCTTGAGGATGTGTATTCTATATCTATTGAGCCTACAGTTCTTTGCTCTTGTTTCTTCCCAAGTATTAGTCTTCTATCAGCATGACTTTTAGTGGAACTCTGATCTCATATCTTTTATCACCATTCAGAATTCTTCATCTCTGTTTTAGTCTGTTTTGTGTTCCCATAACAGAGTACTACATATTGAGTACTTTACAAAGAAATGTATTTCTTATAGTTCTGGAGGCTGGGAAGTCCAATACCAAGGTGCTGGTATCTTGCAAGGGCTTTCTTGCTGTGTTATCCCATAGCAGAAGGTAGAAAGGCAAGAGAGCCAGAAAGGAAAGAGACAGAATTCCCAGACTCAAGTCTTTATAATTAGCATCCACTTATTCATGAGAGTGGAGCCCTCCTGGCTTAAATGCTTCCCATAAGGCCCCATCTCCCCACACTGTTGCATTGGAGATTAAGTCTGCAACACATACTTTTCATAGGACACCTTCAAACCATACCAGTTCCTTGTCCTTCCTCTATAACCTCCTGAAAACTGCTACCTCTGCTCCATCATGTCTCTAAGATACATGAACACACTAACTATATCTTCCTTTCTAGCCATGTTTATTAGTATTAACTTGAAAGAACATATAATGTTTCCAGGGTAAGACAGATTATTATTATTCACATGAAAGCAAATAACAATTCCATGATTCTCCATGCCCTGATTCATTCTGGTGGGGTGATGCAACAAATCTGATGTTACTCTACAAATACAGGCTTCTGTTGTAGGACAGAAATGCCAAATCAAATCAATTAAAATAAAATAAAATCAATTTAAGCATTTATATAAAAGAGAGAAAGACAGCTGTCTCCTTCCTACTGAAAATCTCCTTGGAGATGGAATGGAAAGAATCTCAAATTCACATGTAAATAAATCTCTCAGGGGAAAGATAAAACCATTGTCTCTAGCTTTACAACCCAGGGATACCTCATCGGTCCTGGCTCTCATCTCTGCTTGAACTGTAAACATATACCTCCCTGGGTAAATTCTCTCTGGAATTATCTCATTTAATTAATTAATTAATTATATATATATATATATATATATATATATAAATTACTTTTCAGGACTTGTTAGGATGAAGTTTCAGTAGTATTTGTTCAGACAGCCCTAGCTGTGCAGAAACATAAAAATATTTTATCTTTAACTCATTCTACCTTCCAAGTTTGCTGCTATACATTAACTGTAAGCAACAGAAACTTACTTTCCTTTAAGCTGAAGAGAAGTCAATAAGAAGCCCAGACAGCTAGGCATAGGAACCAGGCTATTCCAAGGGAACCCAGACAGCACTACGATCACTCCACAGCAGTGTTCAATGAAACTGATGAAGGCCAGACACCTCAGCCACCCAGGTGTTATCTGCCAAAAGTAACCTGGGATGCTACAGCAGAACTTCCATGACTGTTATTGTCACCACAAGAATGATTTAGAGAGTCTATCCTTTATGTTGTTGGTTTTCAATTTAAACTCTTAGACTGGTGCATCTGATTGGTTGAGCCAAGGACATGCACTTCTGTCCTAGCTGCATAGAAGGTCAAGAAACTGAGTCTTTTTAGTTTCTATGGTGGGAAACGGGCTATGATGATAGCTAAGACATATATTATGGAGAATAGTCAAGAAAAAGTGGTACTGGAAAGCCACAAAAATAACAAATGTCCATAGTTTTGCTACTCTACTTACATTCCTTATCTCAATCTTTATCTACATCCATCCAAATGCATAATCCAGAAATCATGGCATCATCTTTGAGTTGTTCACTCCTCTATCTAAAAGGTCATATAGTTCTGTTGCTTCCTGCAGCCACTTCAAGCATTTTTTTATATCTATTCTTTTATCTCTATCCTCACTACCATCATTCATCATTTTCTCCTTGGATAAATTCCCATAGAAGCCTACTTGGTTCCCCTGAGCCAGGCTCCATCCCCTGCAATCAGTCTTCCACACTGCTATCACACAGTGCTATCTGCTCATGTTCCTCTGCTGGGTCTGTCAATAATGGTCTTCATCACTTTCAGAACAGAATTGACATTATTGGAATGGGATACACTATAACTTTGATCTACCCCCTTTTCAGCTTCAACTTCTTTCAATATCCTACTACATATATATCCCACTACCCTTTACTACAACAGTGAAAAAATACTTGTTCCCCAAATGTCCACTTGCAGTACTCTCTCATACTGCTACTGCCTCTCCCTAGAAGAGAGGTCAGAGAATTCTTTTATGATTTACTTCTGGGGGAAAGGTGGAAAATCAGAGAGTAACATTCTTGCTTCTGCAATTTTCACAATTTCCTTCATCTTAAATACTCAGTATGTCATGGTGTCACCTCTGAGAAGGAACATTATATTGAGTGACAAAAAGTTAAGGTCACATGCAGCTCTTTATACCTTACTCATCTCTGCATTTTTATATGTCACCCATCTCTGTATTGTATTTATTAATCTTGCCAATTAAAAACAACCAGTCTTGTGAGGTAGTAGAGCAGGATTTGACCCAGGATAGACAGGATTTTCTATGTCCTTGATGACTGTGTTACTATGACACAATTGTATGATGAGCATGTTCACAAGGAAGAGTCTAAAAGGAACTTTAATATGTATATGGTACTTTATGTAGTGTAACTTTATTCATACGTTATTTATTCTTAAAAGACTTTTAAAAATGATTTTTGAGGGCAGCGCCTGTGGCTCAGTAGGTAGGGCACCGGCCCCATATACCAAGGGTGGCAGATTCAAACCCTACCCTAGCTGAACTGCAACCAAAAAATAGCCATCATTGTGGCACCTGTACTTCCAGCTACTTGGGAGGCTGAGGCAAGAGAATTGCCTAAGTCCAGGAGTTGGAGGTTGCTGTGAGCTGTGACGCCACAGCACTCTACCAAGGGCAATAAAGTGAGACTCTGTCTCTACAAAAAAAAAAAAAGACTTTTGAAACTTTTTATTATAGAGATTTCCAAACATATACAAAAGTAGAGGAATATATATAAGAATTTCTCATGTATCCAGAACCCAGCTTCTGTGATTATCAATTTATGGCCAACCTTGCTTGCCTAAAATAAAAGCTTTATGTTCTCTACTCAAACAACTTCTTCTTCTTTGTAATCATATTTTTCTGAAAATGCAGAAGGGACTTTATGGATATCCAAGTTATGATCTACTCACTATTCTTAACAACTTTAACTATACCCTTTAAAATCCCCTACCAATTAACAACAGGGTAATTTATTAGTTTCACAAGCATCTGTGGCAAACTTATTTAAAATATAAATCCTGAGGAATTTGGACTTGAGCCCATTTTCTGCCATTTTTCTTCTTTGGCAGCAAAGTAATAAATTTCTCTTTCCTTTTTCTCTTCTCAAAAAAAAAAAAATCCCCTAAGATTTTTCTGTTCCTGTAACAACTCAAAAATGTAAAAATCCTGGGCAAAGAGCTACAGGATAGTTATGTACATAAAGGTTTCAGTATGACTACCTAAAGACTTGAATAAAATAGAGAAGATTAGAAAAGAAAATTTAGAAAAGAAATCTAAAAGATATATCCATACTTTACATTTTCTTTCAAGTCAAATATCTTTTATTTTAAGTATCTCTGGGTTTTTTTTTTTTTTTTGATAAAAAGTCCACTTTGTCACCCTTGGTAGAGTGATGTGGTATCACAGCTCACAGCAAACTCCAACTCTTGGGCTTAAGCCGTCCTCTTGCCTCAGCCTCCCAAGTAGCTGGAACTACAGTCGCCTGCCATAACACCCAGCTATTTTTCAAAGACAGGGTCTCACTCATGCTCAGGCTGGTCTTAAACTCAAAGCTCAGGCAATTCACCTGCCTTGGCCTCCCAGAGTGCTGAGATTATAGGCGTGTGCCACTGTACCTGGCCTATTTTAAGTATCTTTTGATCAAATGAAAATAACTCAAGTGGCAGAGACAGGCCCAGTTCCCTACATCAATGCCTCCACGTAACATCCTCCTGGAGGTGTTTCACAACTTAAAATAATGCTTTTGTCTAATATGTGGCAGAGTAGAACATAGAGGCCAGGACTGTGGATCAGGCTACAGAACAAGATGAATGGAGTATGAGCCAATCGGAGAAAACACATACAGTGGTTCAGCACAATGGTGATTCAGAACCGTGGACAGCGACACATGTACCCGCCTCTGTCTTACAACCCCAAGATGCAGAATTCTCATACTGAGTTTGTTATTGTTCATCAGGAATGCAAGGGACTGAAGGTACAGGCCAGGTTCAGAGGCCAACTGTGGAGGCCAATCTTGCATCCTCTGGCAGAGGAATAATAAAGGGCATAAAATCCAAAAATAGATACCCAGGGTCACACTTAAGGAAAAGCAAAGACAAATCAGAAGACCAAAGGAGGATGAAGGTACAAACTAGGGTTGAATACAGTAGAAAAGGGAACACATTTAGACTTGAGGACTAGAAATAGGGCTTTCAGGTGCAGAAGCAAGCAAGCAGGTCCACACAACCATTCAACTAAAGAAGGTCTTCTTGCCCTTTGGACTCAAATCCATAAACACCAAATGCATGCTAATAATAGTGAGATCACAGTTATAAGCAGTAATTCTGGCATGGAATTACTAATAACACCTAAGAGATTTGCAGTACTCACAGGTGTAAACAGGATTGAAAAGATGCTATGGATTACATGTGTAGCTAGCCTACTTCTGGAGCCCTCATGGTGTTGAGATTGGGAAGCAGATATCTTAATTCACTACCATTTCTTTTGCACTAAGAATTTGTGCAAAAGAGGATAAAACATAATGATAAGAAGGGAAAAGTAGTAGGGAAGGGAGAATTGATGTGTTCTGATGTGATTATTCCCATTCTCACCCTAAGTGTTTCACTTTAACTTTTTTGGTAATCTCTCAAGTCAAAAAATGGCCTAAATGGACCTACTTTAGGGAGAAAACTATACATGTATATGTTTATTATGTGTGTACATGTGCATAGAAGTGGAGGAGACCTTTTGTTTTGATTTCATTTAAATGAACAAAGGGAGGCAAAACACTTGTTGAGAGAATAGGCAAGTGAGGATAGTATATACAGGAAAGTCTTCTCTATTCCAGAAGAAAATCTTAGGACAAGAAGAGAATCTTCACATTTTTCTTTTAAATATTTTAAATAAAGGACAGTCTCTTTAAAAGGAACGGACTGAGTATACAGTGGGTGAAGTTCTTAGGATCAGAGGCTCCTTTCTCCAGAATTGACAATTCTGCCAACCTAGCAGGATGAAACTGTAAGCAGAAGTTCAAGCGTGTGGCAAATAAGCAAGCAGAAGACCGTATACCTACTTCATTTTGCTGAATCACTGGCATGATGATCATGGATGCAAATGTCATCTGGCACTAGCATAATCTCTTCATCAACCTCTACAATGGATTTGACGTGACATAACTGACCACGCGAATGTCTTTAAACTTCCTTGATGTTCCATGTGTATTTTTCCAAAATTGTGTTTTGTTGGTTATACAATATCTTCCAAGATAAGAGACTCATTCTCTAGTTAGAGATGTATAGGAAATTATACTTCTGCTAAAACCGCTTCAGGTTATTTTTTAAAGAGACAGAGTCTTGCTCCTGTCACCCAGACTGGAGTGCAGTAACAGGATCATAGCTCACTGCAGCTTCAGACTACTGGGATCCTGGCTTGGAGCCCAGAGCTCAGTGGTTAGGGTACTGGCCACATGCACCAGGGCTGGTGGGTTCATATCAGCCAGGGCCTGCTAAACAACAATGATAACAACAACAAATAGCCGGGCATTGTGGCAGGCGCCTGTAGTCCCAGCTATTTGGGAGGTTGAGGCAGGAGGATCATTTAGCCCAAGAGTTAGAGGTTGCTGTGAGCTATGATGCTATGGCCCTCTACTGAAAGTAACAAAGTGAGACTCTGTCTCAAAAAATAAAAATAGGCTTGGCGCCTGTGGCTCAATCGGCTAAAGCGCCAGCCACGTACACCTAAGGTGGCGGGTTCGAATCCCCAGCCCGGGCCTGCCAAACAACAATTTTGGCTGCAACCAAAAAATGGCCGGGCGTTGTGGCGGGTGCCTGTGGTCCCAGCTACTTGGGAGGCAGAGGCGGGAGACTCGCTTGAGCCCAGGAGTTGGAGGTTGCTATGAGCTGTGATGCCATGGCACTCTACCCAGGTGGATAGCTTGAGGCTCCGTCTCAAAAATAAAATAAAATAAAATAAAATAAAAATAAATAAAAATAAAAAGACCACAAGCCAGATTTGGCCCACAAGGCATAATTTGCCAGCTTTTGCAAAAAAAAAAGCTAGAAGATTAAAGAAGTTTGGCCCAAAGAAAGTATTGGGATGAGGGA
>CAUYQV010079964.1:0-27891 GCA_963574575.1 Galagoides demidoff
GTCCCAGCTACTTGGGAGGCGGAGGCAGGAGACTCGCTTGAGCCCAGGAGTTGGAGGTTGCTATGAGCTGTGATGCCATGGCACTCTACCCAGGGGGATAGCTTGAGGCTCCGTCTCAAAAAAAAAAAAAAAAACAAAAACTAAAGTTTAGGGTATGAGCTCTCAAAGCGAAGTGACTTAATGTACAAAAACAGTGGTTTCTTTAACCATACTCAATGAAGGTGACATTGTTACAAATGTGATCTGTTTTTAAAGAGCTGCTTCAACTGAAAAATTTGAAAGAATGGGTTCCAATTCCTAATCTTTTCTGATATTGATTAAAAGAATCCAGGGAAAGAAGAAATAGATTCTTCATGCCAAGCTACTCTTACATTGAGCAAAGTGAAACCTTCATAAGAGTGGAGCTAGCCTTCCCTAAACCCTTGAGGAGAAAGGAAATGTCTGAATTCAGTTCCACCTTCACGGATGGTGGTTCTCTTACATCTGTTCTGGTTATCCTTAGACTCTAGTTTGGGGAGGCAGAACTTGATATTGGGCTGTATCATGTAGATGCCATAATTTTAACATGTATTGTGTATATTTGTGAAACAAACACCACAAATAGGATACAGCACAGTTCCATGACCCCAGAAAACTCCCTCTGCTATTCCTTTATAGTCACAGCCTTCCCTTACCACTAACCCCTATCAACATCTGATCTATTCTCCATTACCATATTTTATTAAGAAGGTCACATAAAAGGAATCATACAGTGTGTAACCTTTTGAGAGTGGCTTTTTTCACTCAATGTCATGCCTTTGAGATTCTTCCAAGCCATTGTATAGATCAATTCTTGCTTGTATTCCTAGTACTCTGGGAGGCCAAGGTAGGTGGATTGCCTGAGCTCAGGAGTTCAAGACCAGCCTGCACAAGAGCAAGACCCCATCTCTAAAAAAAAAAAAAAAAAAATGGCCAGGCCGGGTGCAGTGGCTCACACCTGTAATCCTGGCACTCTGAGAGACAGAGAGGTAGATGGATTGCTTGAGCTCACGAGTTTGAGACCAGCCTAAGCAAAAGTGAGACCCTGTCTCTACTAAAAATAGAAAAACTGATGAAAGAGGATCACTTAATCTCGAGTTGGAGGTTGCTGTGACCTGTGACACCATGGCACTCTACCCAGGGTGACAGCTTGAGACTGTCTCAAAAAAAAAAAGAAAATAGGCATTGTGGTGGGAGCCTATAGTCCCAGCTCCTCAGGAAGATGAGGCAGAGGATTGCTTGAATCCGAGAATTTGAGGTTGCTTTGAGCTATGACACCATGGCACTCAGGTGCAACTGAGTGAGACTCTGTCTCAAAAAAAAAAAAAAAAAGTTTGTTCTTGTTACTTCTGAGTTGTATTCATTGCATGTATAATATGTATCACAGTTTCTTCATCTGTTCACTGATTGAAGGACATTTGGGTTCTCCCTTGTGACGCAATAGAGCTGCTATAAACATTTGTGCATTGGTTTAGCTCTACTACCAGAGTGTTTTCCAGAGGGACTGTACTGTACTACTCTGTATTCCCACCAGCAATGAAGATTTCTAGTTTCTCTACATCTTCTTCAGTACTTGGCATTTTCAGTATTAGGTAGTGGTATCTCCTTGTGGTTTAAATGTGTATTTCTCTAATAACATTGAACATTTTTTCATGTGTTTATTTGCCATCCATATGTCCTTTTGTGTAATATGTCAGTTGAAGTCTTCTGTCCACTTTTTATTTTTATTTATTTATATATTTTGATAGGGTCTTGCTCTGTCACCCAGGCTAGAATGCAGTGGCCTAATCATAGCTTGCTGTAACCTCAGATTCCTGGGTTCAAGTAATCCTTATGCCCAAGTAATTAGGACTATATACAGACCTGTGCCACCACCATATCCAGCTAATTTTAAAATATTTAGTAGAGGCAGGGTCTTCCTATGTTTCTCCCTTGGCTTCTAGTGATCCTCTCACCTCAACCTTCTAAAGTGCTGAGATTACAGATATGAATCACCGTGCTCACCCTGTCCATTTTTTAACTGAATTTTATTTTTACTGTTGTGTTTAGAGACTTCTTCTTTTTTTTTTTTTTGAGATGGAGCCTCAAGCTATCCCCCTGGGTAGAGTGCCATGGCATCACAGCTCATAGCAACCTCCAACTTCTGGGCTAAAGCAAGTCTCCTGCCTCCGCCTCCCAAGTAGCTGGGACCACAGGTGCCCGCCACAACGCCCGGCCATTTTTTGGTTGCAGCCATCGTTGTTTGGCAGGCCCGGGCTGGGGATTTGAACCCGCCACCTTAGGTGTACGTGGCTGGCGCCTTAGCTGATTGAGCCACAGGCGCGGAGCCTAGAGACTTCTTTATTCTGGATTCAAGTTCTTTACTGGTGATAGAATAATTTACAAATATTTTCGCCCATTCTGAAGCTTGTCTTTTCATTTACTTAGCAGTATCTTTCATAGAGCAGACACTTTTACTTTCAATAAAGTCCAATTTATCAATTTTTCTTTTATGTATTGTTTTGGTGACATGTCTAAGTACTGTTTCTAACCCTAGGTCAAAAAGTTATTCAGTTATGTTTTCTTTTAAAAGTGTTACAGTTTTACATTTTCCATTTAGAGGTAATTTTCGTGTAAGTATGAGATTTAGGTTGAGTTCATTTGTTTGCATATGGATATCCAGTTGTTCCAATACCATTTGATGAAATCAACACCATTTTAGTTACCTAATTTTCCTTAGGACTCTACCTTCTTAAGGAGTTAAGAACTTAACAGAGGATTCTCTCTTGGGTCATTTTTCTCTTTCCAGGAATTACTGATATTTTTATTCCTTTTTTTTCCTGAGTCTTTTTGAATTTGGGGTTGTTTTAAATGCCGTGTAATAGAACACTTATTATTTGTAAGCTGATTGAGCATAAAGTGTTTTACTATGAAGTGGTCATCCATCACAAGGAGGCATGTGGCTGTAAAAAACATTAACTCTGCACTCTGAGCAGGAATGCAACTTTACCAGAATAATAGAGCTTTTGTATAAAGTGTGCAGTTGGGATAAAATGAGAGACAGACAGACAGACAGACAGATAGACAGATATTGTTGGGGAAACAGGTGTTAACTGGGCCTAGCTTCCGTGCCATGTTTTGTGAAGCTGTTTTCCAACCCTTTCAGGATTGCTTCTCCAGATTTAGCTGTCTTGAAGGTTCTCTTGGCACCTTTCAGAGCAAATAAGGTGTGACTTTTCAGAGTACTCTTGCTCCCACAAACTTTATTTGTTCACTGTTCAGCTCACAGACATGTTTTTAGAGACATCAATGGCAAGTGTTTTATAGTACTTGTTCTTGCTCCATCTGTTAAATTTTTTATTTTCCCATCAATAAAATGGGAAATATTCTTAATAATATAGCTTTTCATTGAGCCTATTAGCATAAGGGTGGCTAAAGTAGAATCCTTTAGTCTTGGTACCACTAAGAATTTATGATATGCTGTTGTAGTAACCATTTAGAGCTGTTGGAGAAAGGTAAACAAGTAGAATTCTATGTACTTAACAGATAGGAGCTGGTTGCTTAGCAGTTGTGTAATTGAGATCGTTTGGGGACTCTCTGATTCTCTTTAGTTTTGGCTATTGACCCTTCAGGTTTTTTTCATCATTTATAGACTTTACTAATGTCAATTCAGAATTTAGTTCTTTTTATTTCTCTTTTTTTCCTTTAGGGACCCTAGAGAAGATCCAACAGGGTAATAATTGATAATAAACCTATAATTGTCTTCTTGCTGCCATTGAACAGTGAATTTTTTTTTATTAGGCTATAAGAGGAATTTGAATTGAAAAAGCTGCTCCAAGTGTAATGGCTACATAAAACTGAGATGAATTGTTGTGTGATAAAGTACAGCAACAAAAATTTTTAATTTCTCCTGGGCTTTCAAATTGCCTGCTTAAGTTTGGGCTTGGGCTTGTACTGGACATGCAGAAAAAATAAAGGCAGAGTGAAGGGCCACAGTAGCTCTGGTTTACCTATATTTTATAACTGAATTGATTTTCTTTCAGTATGTACCAATTTCCTCTAGAAGGAAAAGAACTAGTATTTGGAGTTGATACACATCAAACTTATGCTTTCAGTAAAACAGATAGATCAGTCTGTCCTCAGGCCTCTGTGATATGATTGAGGCCAGTCCCTGTGGGCCTCATTTAGCCCTACCAGCCTTGTTAAAGGAGCCTCGCTCTCCCTCTTGGATTATGAAGGAACCTGAGCAAACCTGACAATTTGTGTGGCAGTATGACAATCAATAACTAAGAGTGTTTAGTCACTTGTTTAGGAGGAAGAAAGGTGCAAAACAAACTTTAATTCTAGGGTAGTTTGAGTTTTAAGTTTTTATTTGCCATTCAAATCATGCAGTTAATACATCTAGTAGTAAACCTCTGGTAATAGCATAGTATAATATTGAAGAGTATAATGCAGTGATTAAGAGCATTGGCTTTGGAGACCTGGGTTCAAACTCTATCACTTCCACATACTGTGTGACCTTCTGTAAGTCACTTAACCTCTTACAACCTTGGTTTACCTATCTATAAAATGGGGACAGTAGCTCTATTTCTCAGTTATTGGGAGGATAAATTAAAATATCTATGTATGAAAATTATGTTTAATAATGTAGCTGTTGCCGCTGTCTGAGGCAAATTAAGGTGGTTGTCCTGGGAAATGGAATGGGATTCTTGTAAGGCTATTAGATAGCAGCTACCAGCAGCAAGCTAACCTGTTTAGCAGGAATGCCCAAAATGGGAAGCTTATTCCTTTTCCAGTCTATATTTATACATCATATTGGGCAAAGTCAGGCAATAAACTATTTTCCCATGTGTATGCTGTGTTTAAGTACCTGTCTTTATCTTTTGAAAGTAGATGCTTAATCTGACCTGAGGCAGACCTGAATGGTCCCACTCAATAAGGAGGACCATCCTCAACAGAAATGAGGATTTTAGGAGCAAAGATTTATTGAAAGTCTGCTTTTGACTTCACATACTATCAGGGATTACAACCCTAAGAAAATAACATCTTCCTTCTATCCTCTCCCTAAGGAGAAGTCAAGCTACTATAGGGACATAGAGGCAGCCAAGGCCTTGAGAAGGTGTTCAAGCTAGAGTACTTACACAGATGCCTCCCAAAATTTTCTTTCTTGGTTATCTTGAACCTTCTTGTGCCAGATATCTAGGGAGAAGTAGTTACCTGTGTTATCTCTGGCTTTGTTTGAGACCTTATGAACATGACCTTCTAGTAATTATTTATCAATAACAATTTAGAGGAAAACACAGAATTATGATTTCTAATCCCTGGGGCTTTCAGACTTAAAGTTTAATTCTAAGGCATATAAATATAAGTTCAGGAATTGCTTATGTTTCATCAGAGAGTTACGACTTTTTGACTTATAAAAAATAGGTTGGGGCTGGCACAGTAGCTCACACCTGTAATCCTTGCACTTTGGGAGCCTGAGGTAGGAGGATCTCTTGAGCTTAGGAGTTTGAGACTAATTGGAGCAAGAGCAAGACCCTGTCTCTACAAAAAAAGAGAAAAATTAGCCAGGCATGGTGGTGCATGTCTATAAATCTGGCTACTCTAGAGGCTGAGGCAGGAGGATACTTGAGCCCAGCAGTTTGAGGTTGCAGTAAACGATGATAACACCACTGCATTCTAGCCTAGGCAACAGAATAAGACCCTGTTTCAGATACACACACACATTCACACACACCCAGGTAAGGTTGGCATTTGAGGGATACATCAGCCTGGAAAATGAATACTTTCCAAAAGGTTTTTTGTTTTGGGGTTTTTTTTGTTTGTTTGTTTGTTTTGAGACAGAATCTCACTCTGCTGCCTCAGGTTAGAGTGCCATGGAGTCAGCCTAGCTCACAGCAACCTCAAACTCTTGGGTTCAAGTGGTCCTCCTGCCTCAGCCTCTCAACTGCCTTGGACTACAGGTGCCTGCCACAATGCCTGGCTAATTTTTCTATTTTTAGTAGAGATGGGGTCTAGCTCTTGCTCAGTCAGGTCTTGAACTCCTGAGCTCAAGCAGTCTTCCTTCCTCAGCCTCCCAGAATGCTAGGATTACAGGTTTGAGCCACTGTACCTGGCCCAAAAAGTTTTTAAAGGAACAAATGTTAGAAATACAGTTTCAGTACCCCCCCCCATTCCCTTGTTCTGGATAACAAATCCCTGGATGTTCAGGTTCTTTATATAAAATGGCATAGTATTTTCATATAACCTATGTATATCCTTCCCTTTTACTTTAAATAATCTCTAGATTACTTATAATACCTGATATAATATAAATGCTATATAACTACAGTCCCTAGTGTCTGGCCCATAGCCTGTTAGGAACCAGGCCAACAGCAGGAAGTGAGTAGCAGGCAAGGGAAGCTTCATCTGCATTTACAGCTGCTCCCCATTGCTTGCTTCACTGCCTGACTTCCACCTCCTGTCACATCAGGAGCAGCATTAGTTTCTCAGAGGAGTTAGAACCCTAATATAAACTACACATGCAAAGGATCTAGGTTGGGCACTCCTTATGAGAATCTAATGCCCTCCCCCCATCTGTGGAAATATTGTCTCCCATGAAACTGGCCCCTTGTGCCACAAAGGTTGGGGATCACTGCTACATAAATAGTTATACTGTATTGTTTAGGGAATAACGACAAGAAAAAAGTTTGTAGATGTTAGATATAGATACTACTATTCATTTTTCTTTCCAAATATGTTTGATCTGTAGTTGGTTGAATCCACTGGTATGCAACCCATGTATGCAGAGTGCCAACTGTAATTTGCTTTTTTTTTTTTTTTTTTTGTGAGACAGAGTCTCACTATGTTGCCCTCAGTAGAATGCCGTGGCATCACAGCTCACAGCAACCTCCAACTCTTGGGCTTAAACAATTCTCTTACCTCAGCCTCCCAAGTAGCTGGGACTACAGGCACCTGCCACGACAGCCAGATATTTTTGGTTGTAGTTGTCATTGTTGTTTTAGCTAGCCTGGGCTGGGTTCGAACCCAGCAACTTCATTGTATGTGTCTGGTGCTGTAACCACTGTGCTAAGAGCACCGAGCCTAATTTGCTATTTTTAGTGTAAGTGATTGACACCATTATCTTCTACTCCTGGTTGCAAAGTAGACCCAGTGGATCCCTGTACTGGATTCAGCAGTGATTAAGCCATTATCAAACTTTGTCTCTTAATGAGTCATAATCATCCTATTCTCCTCCCCATCCTCCAAGTCTAGCAGTACCTTCAGAGATTAAGCATTTGTTTGAGAAAAAGAAACAAATCTGGGAAACTGTTAGGTGATAGCTGAAAAAAAAAAAAAAGAGGCGCCACTGTCAGATTTTAGACTAAGTAACTGGATTTGCTTTCCCTCCAGGCTGCCTGTGACTATCTGCATTCATATACATTTAATCCCAAATTGTACTTTGCATTTACAGCCAAAAGTTCTGAGGACTGAAAGAGGCCTTAAAGAATCTAGTTAAATTACTACCACTACCATCACCTTTCCCAGGAAATCCCAAAGGATGAGGAAACTATGGACCAAAGAATTGAGGCCCCTGTGACCCAGGGTCACACAGTAACTGAACTTTTAACTGGGCCTAAGGCATTTCTTTATTTTATTTCTCTTGTTTTATAAGGCATAGTTGCAAAGACCTGTCTGAATTTGATCTGTAAGTCTAAGCTGGGAAATATGGCTATGGGAGCTGCCTTTTGGCTGTTTTCTTTGGAGTCAGTACCTGAAACCAAGCCAAATGCCCACCTGCCCATTCATAGGTCTAGAAAACTTTGAAGCTGATAAACAAAGGTATGGGAGATGTGACAGATATTCCAGAGGCTTCTGGCTTCACCAGAGTTTAGTTTTGCTCATCCTTTGGACCACTACTCTTGATATTCCCTGGTGACCAAAAACAACAAACAAAAAACGTAGCTCCTTCCTAGTGAACTTACAATACTTCAGAAATTTCATTTGAAGATCATTCTCAGTTTTGAACTTTATAAGAAATACATTCCTGGATATAGCATAGTCAGAAAAGTAGAATATGAGACCTAACACTTTCTCCTAAAATGGAGAATGTGCAGGCATAGACAGAAAGCCCCAAACCAAAAAGCTTTTGTGCTCAAATAATTTTGTCCTGTGTTTCTGGATACAGAAATGTTAAGAGTAGTAAATGAACTAGATTTCTGTTTCTAGCATTCTTTGATTTATTAGTCTGTTATACACGATCCATCTTATGAATGATGGTATTCTGTCTTCTGGAAGATGGGCCAATATTTGCAGGCTGAAGAGCTAGCATAGGGGCAGGCTGGTGACCCTCTAGAAAGCAAGAAGGGAGAAGTAGACTCTGAGGGCAAAAGGGTCGAGACAGGCATTTCTGAAGCCAAATGGTGTTGAAATAATATACCGCAGGCCTTTTTCCTTGTCAGCGTAATCCAATTGAGAATGCCCAACTGCCCCTGATAAGAGTCACTCAGGAGTGAAGAGCTTCGCTACCAGGGAAAGCAGCTTATGTGTGCATTTTGGCTCAGGAATGTGCCAGCCCAATACTGGCCAAATGAGAAAAGGCTGCTGCAGGCTGGAGAACACAGCCTCCTGGGAGGATGGTGGCTGCTCCTCTGTAGACTAGGGAAGTGTTCACTTTTGTCCAAGGGTAGTGCTTGAGGCCACACATTGAGGCCTTTGACATAGATTATCAGAGAGGGTGGCAGCTCTGACATGAAAAGAGAAAACAATGTCAAAATTCATCTCCCTTTTGGACAGGTCACCTCATCATTTGAGAAGACAGGAGAAGTGGGGGACATCTGCAGATTCTCAGACTGACATTAGGCCAAACTGAGACTTCTGTTTTAATTTTATAATATAGGGAGTTGATCTCTGTGCCCACTGGTATGAAGCACAGTGAGAGGAGAACATTACCAAAGTGCTTCACTTTGCCTTGGGTTGAAGTAGCCCATGAGTTCTCGAGAAATAGTTTAATAATTCTTATAATTGTAATTTGGTACCAATAGACTGGAAGTTGAACCTGGATTTGATTTTAGAAGGATCCTAAATATTCATTCACCAGTGAGGGGTTGGATTTCCCCTCCTTTTACCCATTTGTTTCTGTCATCTTAGAACATGAACCAGTCACCTTCAGAGTACCCCTCTACCTAATCTGCACTCTGTTTACTGGACTGTTTGTGCCTTGAGGTTGACAGCCTTCCAGGGTGGGAATTTTGGCTGCTTGGCTGGGGTGTCAGATATCTCCTTGGTTGTGAAATTATTCAGCTGCTTACTATGAGCAACATCATGGCACTTTGCTCCCGTAGGTCTCAGGCAGCTCTTCTCATTCTTTTCAAGAAGATCCAGTCAATTGATTCTCAGTCTCCAGGCAGGTTAAGCCAGGAGGTAAACACCAAAAACCTTTTCTCTTGTGGCCTCATAGGAAGCAATAAAATTGAGTGCCTAAAAGCATAGTTTTTAGATTTAGATGGATCCGTTTCCACCACTAGCTAGTTGTATGATATTAGCTGGTAGAGACATCTATGTATCCTTTCTAAGTCTCATTTTCATCTTCACAATAAGGATGATTATGAAGGGAGAAGTATGTAAAGTGCTTAGCACATAGCATAGCATAGGAAATAAATACTAGTGTTATTGTTATCTTTATCTCTTCTAAAATGAGAGTAAATATTTCAGTTATCCACTTGAAAAAGGAAGCCTATTAAGCTCAAGCCCTCAGAAATTAAAAGAGCTGGCTGTATACAGAGGCTTATACCTCTAATCTCTGCTTTAGAACACTCAGGCAGGAGAATCTCTTGAGGCCAGTTCAAGATCAGCGTGGTCAAATATAGCAAGACCTCATTTCTATAAAACCAATGTAAAAATTACCTGGGCGTGGTGGTGTACCTACAGTCCTACCTACTTGGAAGGCTAAGGTGGAGGATCACTTGAGCCCAGGAGGTCAAGGTTATAGTGAGCTATGACGGGGCCACTGTACCCCAACCTGGGTGATACAACAAAACCCTGCCTATAGAAAGAAAGGAGAAAGAAGGGAAGGGAAGGAGGAAGAGGAAGAAAGGAAAGAGAAGAAAGAGACAAAAGGAAAAGAGAGAAAGAAAGAATGAAGGCAATTAAAAGAGCTGACCCAAATTGTATCATAAATAACAATTGCTGGTTATCTTGGTATTTATTCTTTTTTTTTTTTTTTTTTTGAGATGGAGCCTCAAGTTATCCCCCTGGGTAGAGTGCCATGGCATCACAGCTCATAGTAACCTCCAACTCCTGGGCTCAAGCGAGTCTCCTGCCTCCGCCTCCCAAGTAGCCGGGACCACAGGCGCCCGCCACAACGCCCGGCCATTTTTTGGTTGTAGCCATCATTGTTGTTTGGCGGGCCCGGGCTGGGGATTCGAAACCGCCACCTTAGGTGTACGTGGCTGGCACCTTAGCTGATTGAGCCACAGGCGCCGAGCCTTGGTATTCATTCTTAACTTATATTCCTTTTAATGTTTAGGAATCAAAGGCAGAAGGCCTATTCTTGAATTTTTTAATATATTTACTTAAATTTAAGAACTAGTATGCAGGCTTGGCACCTATAGCTCAGTGGCCAGGTCGTCAGCCATATACACTGGAGCTGGCGGGTTCAAATCCAGCCCAGGCCTACCAAACAACTTTACAACTACAACAAAAAAATAGCCAGGTGTTGTGGTGGACACCTGTGGTACCAGCTACTTGGGAGGCTGAGGCAAGAGAATCACTTAAGCCCAAGAGTTTGAAGTTGCTGTGAGCTGTGATGCCTCAGCACTCTACACAGTGTGACATAGTGAGACTCTGTCTTAAAAAAAAAAAAGAACTAGTATACAATATTGGTATTGTTATTTATTTTAAAATATATACATATTTTTTGAGACAGGGTCTTGCTCTTCTACCTAGGCTAGAGAGCAATGGCATCATCATAGCTGACTGCAACCTCAAACTCCTGGGCTCAAGGGATCCTCTTGCCTTAGTTTCATGAGTAGCTGGCCACAGGTGTGTACCACCATGCCCAGCTGATTTTTCTATTTTTTGTAGAGACACGATCTTGCTGTGCTGGTCAGAGTGGTCTCAAACTCCTGGCCTCAAGCAATTCTCCTACCTTGACCTCCCAAAGTACTAGGATTATAGACATAAGCAACCACACCCAGACAATGTAATTTATTTTAATTCTCTAATACTCATTTTACAGGTGATAAAATAGGGACATAGAAAATGAAGAAACTTAAAGTCAGATAGCTACCAAATTGCAAAATTACAATTTGAACACTATCCTAAAGCCTGTGATTTTACCTGGTTCCTCAAATTCTAGCCCTGGTTCCAACACTAACTGGCTTGTGGCATTATACAAATTATTTAATTTCCCTAAATCAGTTGCCTCATTTGTAAATTATTTTTAGGTATATTTTAACTATAATATCCTCCAATTTAGAGGATTTTCTGGAATGACCAGTTGAAATTTATGGCTTACTGGCTCCGTGCCCTTACCTCAGTGGTTAGGGTACCAGCCATGTAAATCAGGGCTGGTGGGTTCCAACCTCTCCCAGGTCTGCTATACAACAATGACAACTGGAACAACAACAACAGCAGAAAATCACTGGGCATTGTGGTGGTCACCTATAGTCCCAGTTACTTGGGAGGCTGAGGCAAGAGAATCACTTAAGCCCAAGAGTTTGGTTGGTGTGAGCTGCAACACCATAGCACTCTACCTACGGCAACATAGTGAAACTGTCTCTAAAAAATAAATAAACAAATAAATTTATGGCTTATTTTTCTAGAGTACTATTATTCAAAGTATTATCTACAAACTACATAAAGAGATATATACAGATTTGAGAAAGTATTTAGAAATGTTTATAACAATATGATAGTAATTTCTTGTATGTTAATTCTAGTAATAAAAAAATTAGAATTTACATTATTTTTTAAATTTCATTTTCTAGTAAATTATTGTATCATATTTTATAAAAGCATGGGTCTATAATGGATTGACATAAATTAAAAATCCAGCTATTTACCACAGATAGTTTGAGAAGCACTATTCTAGAGAACCATCTGAACTACGATTGTGAATTCAAATTCCAGCTTAGTTTCTTTTTTAATTTAATGTTTACAAAGAGGTACGCCTTTGTCCTTACTAGTGACACTGCTAGGAATACAATATTCTCCCACCTCTACCACCATGCTGCAGAGTTGCTCTTGTTAGAGCTTTTCTGATACTACTGGCAATCTACAGTTGAACCTGAGTACAAAACTCTAGTTCTGCCTAGCCAAACTCTCTTGGGAAAGTTAACTTTATATGTCATGATGCTCTTTTTGATGCTCTTTTTTCTTTCTTTTTTTTCCCTTTTTTCCTTTTTTGAAATAGAGTCTCACTCTATTGTTCAGGCTAGAGTGCCATGGTATCAGCTTAGCTCACAGCAATCTCAAACTTCTGGATTTAAGCAACCCTCCTGCCTCTACCTCCTGAATAGTTGGCACTACAGGTACCTACTGTGAAACCCGACTAATTTTTCTATTTTTAGTAGAGACGCTCAGGCTGGTCTTATACTCCTGAGCTTAGATACTCCCACCTTGGCCTCCCAGAATGCTAGGATTATAAGTATTAGCTGCTGTGCCCTGCCTGTGATGCTCTTTTTTGGAAGCGTGGTAGAGAGAGAGTGATAGTAAAGGTTCCTGTTTGGCTCATTAAAAAGTCTAGCCCATCTAGTTTTACATCAGACTACAGAAGGAAGCACTGGAATGAATATGTCTTAGCTATCATAGGTTCCCAGTATTTGATCTGATAGATGAAGAGCTTAGAAATCGTATGTCTGGCTATTGGTAGAAGTGAGACTACTGATCTCTCTATTGACTAAATTGTGTAGTATATAAGGGTCACATCCAGAGCCTTCAGAGAGTTCTCCATGGAACTTTGTCCAAACTTCTCTGTGGTATTTTCCTGTCTCTGCCAAACTTCTCAATGTCATATTGAGCTCTTTTATCTTAAGAAGCAGAAGATTGGTAAGTCAAATCTAGCAAAATATAAAAAGAATAATATACTAAGTGAGGTATCCTAGAAATGTAAGACTGATTCAATATCTGAAAATCAAGCAGTATATCACATTAACATTCTAAAGAAGAAAAAACACATGAGCATATCAATTGATGAAAAAAGGCATTTGAAAAAATGTAATATCCATTCATGATAATGAATATCTATAAAAAAAACTTACGGCTATGATCATACTTTCCAATGAAATACTTAATGTATTCACTGTAAATTTGGGCACAAAGTAAGATGTCCCTTTTTATAGTAATGGAAGTAAATCCTAGCCATTGCAACAAGGTAAGAAAAGGAAATAAATAGCATATAAATTGGAAAGAAAGGAATAAAACTGTCCGTATTTGCAGATAACATGAAAATACACACACCCTAAGTGAGTTGAGTAAGGTCATAGAATGCAGAGTGAACACACAAAAATCAGTCTCATTCTGTATACTAACAATGAACACATGGAAACTAAAATTAAAACCCAATACTTTTTATAGTGCTCCAAAGGTACAAATCTAACAAAACATATACAGAACCTGTATCCTAAAAACTATAATAGGCTCGGCGCCGGTGGCTCAATCGGCTAAGGCGCCAGCCACGTACACCTAAGGTGGTGGGTTCAAATCCCCAGCCCGGACCCGCCAAACAACAATGATGGCTACAACCAAAAAATGGCCGGGCGGTGTCGCGGGCGCCTGTGGTCCCAGCTACTTGGGAGGCAGAGGCAGAAGACTCGCTTGAGCCCAGGAGTTGGAGGTTGCTGTGAGCTGTGATGCCATGGCACTCTACCCAGGGGGATAGATTGAGGCTCCATCTAAAAAAAAAAAAAAAAAAAAAAAAACTATAATATAGTAATACAAGAAACCAAGAAGATCTATATAAATGAACAGATATACTATGTTCATAGATTGGTAGGTACAACATAGCAACAATGCTATGTCTCCCTATTGATCTATAGACTCAATGCAATTCCTTTAAAATTTCTAAGATTATTGGTAACTATAGACACGTTTATCTTAAATTGAAATGGAAAGGCAAAGGAACTTACATGACTGTGGAAAAGAAAAAGTTGGAGAAATCACACTACTGATTTTCTGATTTTAAGACTTAGTCTATAACTATAATAATCAATACACTGTGGTATCGCCAGAGAGTTAGACATATAGATCAATGGAATAGAATAAAGAACCCAGAAGAGAATCACATAAATATGTCAATTTTTACATAAAATTTTTACAAAAATTGCAATTTTTACAAAGTTGTGAAGACAACCCAGTGACACATGTTGGAGCTGTAGGACATGCTTATGTCAAAAAACAAAAAGAAATGTCAATCCCTATATAAAAATTAATTCAAATTAGATCATAGATGAGAAACATAAATCTATAAACATAAAGAAAAGGTTTTGTGGGCAGTGCCTGTGGCTCAGTGAGCAGGGTGCCCGCCCCATATATCAAGGGTGACGAGTTCAAACCTGGCCCCTGCTGAACTGCAATAAAAAAATAGCCAGGCGTTGTGGTGGATGCCTGTAGTCCCAGCTACTTAGGAGGCTGAAGCAAGAGTATTGCCTAAGCCCAGGAGCTGGAGGTTGCTGTGAGCTGTGACACCACAGCACTCTACCAAGGGCGATAAAGTGAGACTCTGTCTCTACAAAACAAAGAAAGAAAGAAAAGAAAAAGTTTTGTGACCTGGGATTAGGCCGAGTCAGTTGATCATTATACCAACACACAATCCGTAAAATAAATATTAACAAATAAATTGGATTTCAGCGAGGAATGGTGCCTCACGCCTGTAATCCTAACACTTTGGGAGTCTGAGGCAAGAGCATCTCTTGAGCTCAGGAATTTGAGACCAGCCTGAGCCTTAAGTAAGAACCACGCTTTATCTCTACTAAAAATAGAAAAAATTAGCCGGACTTGGTGGTGGCACATGCCTGTAGCCCCCTTTCCACCTACTTGGGAATCTGAGACAAGAGGATCACTTGAGCCCAGGATCTGAGGTTGCTATGAGCTAGGCTAATGCCATGGCACTCTATCCTGGGTGATAAAGCAAGACTCGGTCTAAAAAATATTAAAATTAGGGTGGCACCTGTGGCTCAAAGGAGTAGGACGCCAGCCCCATATGCTAGAAGTAGTGGGTTTAAAACCAGCCCTGGCCAAAAACTTCAAAAAAAAAATTAAAATTAAATAAATAAAATAAATAAATTTGACCTCATCAAGAGTAAAAATGTCTGGCTCGGCGCCTGTGGCTCAATCAGCTAAGGCACCAGCCACGTACACCTAAGGTGGCGGGTTCAAATCCCCAGCCCGGGCCCACCAAACAACAATGATGGCTACAACCAAAAAATGGCCGGGCGTTGTGGCGGGCACCTGTGGTCTCAGCTACTTGGGAGGCAGAGGCAGGAGACTCGCTTGAGCCCAGAAGTTGGAGGTTGCTATGAGCTGTGATGCCATGGCACTCTACCCAGGGGGATAGATTGAGGCTCCGTCTCAAAAAAAAAAAAAAAAGTAAAAATGTCTGTTCTATGAGAGATATTGTTAAAAGAATGAAAAGACAAGCTTCAGACTGGGAGAAAATATTTGTAAATAATTGTATCACCAGGCTCAGCGCCTGTGGCTCACGTGGCTGAGGCACCAGCCACATATTCCTAAGGTGGCAGGTTCAAATCCAGCCCGACCCGCCAAACAACAAGGACAGCTGCAATCAAAAAAAAAAAAAAAATAGCCGGGCATTGTGGCAGGCACCTGTGGTCCCAGAGGCGGAGGCAGGAGACTCGCTTGAGCCCAGGAGTTGGAGGTTGCTGTGAGCTGTGATGCCATGGCACTCTACCCAGGGGGACAGCTTGAGGCTCTGTCCCCCCCAAAAAATAATAATAATAATAATAATTGTATCACCAGTAAAAACTTGAATCCAGAATAAAAACATCTCTAAACTCAACAGTAAAAATAATTCATTTTCAAAGTAGACTGAAAAGGACCGGGTGTGATGACTCATGCTTTTAATTCTGGCACTTTGGAAGGCCAAAGATGGAGAATTGCTTGAGTCCAGGAGTTTGAGACCAACCTGGGCAACATCAGGAGGCCCCATCTTTTTTTTTTTTTTTCCAAAGATAAGCTTTATTTATTTATTTTTGCCTTTTTTTTTTTGGCTGGGGCTGTGTTTGAACCCACCACCTCCAGCATATGGGACCTATGTCCAAAAGTGTCCTACCCTTTGAGCCACAGGAGCTGCCCAGGAGGCCCCATCTTTTAAAAAAAAATTAGCTAGATATAGTAGTGTAGGTATGTAGTCCCAAAGACTTCAGAGGCTGAGGCAGGACAATCACTTGAGCCCAGGAATTCAAGATTACAGCAAGCTGTGATAGGGCCACTGTACTCTACTAGGTGACCACACATGACCCCATCTCTAAAAAAAATTAATTAAAAAATCAAAAGTGGGCTCAGTGCCTGTAGCTCAGTGGCTAGGGTACCAGCCACATATACCGAAGCTGGTGGGTTCGAATCCAGCCCAGGCCTGCCAAACAATAATGACAACTACAACCAAAAAATAGCTGGGTGTGGCAAGTGCCTGTAGTCCCAGCTACTTGGGAGGCTGAGGCAAGAGAATCACTTAAGCCTAAGAGTTTGAGGTTGCTGTGAGCTGTGACACCACAGCATTCTACCCAGGGTGATAGCTTTTGAGACTCTTGTCTCAAAAAAAAAAAATAAATAAAAAGTGGACAAAATATTTCAGTAGACATGTCACCCCAAAAGATATATGGATGGCAAATGAACACATGAAAAGATGTTCAATGTCATTAGCTAGAAAAATACACATTTAAACCACATGGAGTTACCACTACCTAATACTGAAAATAACAAGTACTGGAGAGGATGTGGAGACACTAAACTCATTGCTGCTGGGCAGGTAGTGACTCTGGAAGACAGTTTGGCAGTAGAGCTAAACACATATTTACTCTTTGACCCAGAAACCCTACTCCTAGGTACTTTAGAAATGAAAAACTAACTTCACACAAAAACTAGTGCACAGGCTCGGTGCCTGTAGCTCAAGCAGCTAAGGCGCCAACCACATACACCTGAGTTGGCGGGTTCAAATCCAGCCCAGGCCTGCCAAACAACAATGAAAACTACAACCAAAAAATAGCCGGGCGCCGTGGTGGGTGCCTGTAGTCTCAGCTTAGGAGGCTGAGGCAAGAGAATTGCTTAAGCCTAAGAGTTAGAGGTTGCTGTGAGTTGTGACACCATGGCACTCTACCCAGGGTGATAGTTTGAGGCTCTGTCTCAAAAAAACAAAACAAAACAGGTGCACAAATGTTTATAGCAGCTCTATTGGGCTAGGTGTGGTGGCTCACGCCTGTAATCCTAGCACTCTGGGAAGCTGAAGCAGATGGATTGCTTGAGTTTAGGAGTTTGAGACTAGCCTGAGCAAGAGCAAGACCCCATCTCTAAAAGGATATTGTGGCGGGCACCTATAGTCCAGTAGTTTGGGAGGCTGAGGCAAGAGGATTGCTTGAGCCCAAGAATTTGAGGTTGCTGGGAGCTGCGACACCATGGCACCATGCTGAAGGTGACAAAGTGAGACTCTATCTCAAAAATAAATAAATAGGGCAGCACCTGTGGCTTAAGAAGTAGGGCGCCGGCCCCATATACCAGGGGTGGCAGTTCAAGCCTGGACCCTGTCAAAACTGCAAAAAAAGTAAAAATAAATAAATATAGTAGCTCTATTAATTTTGTCTTTTCATATTTTTTGGATTTATTTTAGCAGGTCTATTCATAATTGACCCCAAGCTGGGAACCCAAATGTCCTTAACCAGTGAATGAATATTACTTAGCTGTAAAAAGGACCAAACTATTGATATATGCAACAGCTTGAATAAATCTCAAAGCCATCATGTTAAATGGAAGAAGCCAATCTCATATACTATATGAATCAGGAATTTTTTTTTTTTTTTTTGGAGACAAAGTCTAACTATATCACCCTCTGTAGAGTGCTGTGGTATCACACAGCTTACAGCAACCTCAAACTCTTGGGCTTAAGCCATTCTCTTGCCTCAACCTCCCAAGTAGCTGGGACTAGGGCGCCCACCACAACGCCCTATTTTTTGTTGCAGTTGTCATTGTTGATTTTATCTGGGCTGGGCTGGGTTTTTACCCACCAGTCTTAGTGCCCACTGAGCTATGGGCACCACCATATGAAGCAGTAATTTTTTAAAAAAGAGTTGGTTTTACCAAATTTACAACTAAACAAACAATAGAGGCTGAATGTACATGGCCTAGGAAATGTGGACCCCAGCTATAAAATTACCCTAGTGTATTACCACAAAGGAAGACATAAAGCAAGTACAGTTGTGACAACTGGATGAAAACATACAAAATATGTTGGGCGGTGCCTGTGGCTCAGTGGGGAGGGTGCTGGCCCCATATATACTGAGGGTAGCGGGTTTGAACCAGCCCTGGCCAGCTAGGACAGCAATGACAACTGCAACCAAAAAGAATGGGCGTTTGGCAGGCGCCTGTGGCCCAAGCTACCCAGGAGGCTGAGGCAGAGGATAGCTGTAGCCCAAGAGTTGGAGGTTGCTGTGAGCTGTGAAGCTATGGGACTCTACCAAGGGCAACAAAATGAGACTCTGTCTCAAAAAAAAAAAAGAAAGAAAGAAAAGAAAAGAAAATATGTTGCCAGTTTTTCTTTTAGAGTGTGAAGGAGTCAGCCTAGCTCACAGTAACCTCAAATTCCTGAGCTCAAGTGATCTGATCCTCCTGCCTCAGCCTCCCAGAGTGCTAGAATTACAGGCATGAGCCACCACGCAGGCCTCCTATACCAACTCTTGAAGATTTTTTTTTTCCATTTAGACCTTTATACCTCAAATATACCAAACAACCATTTTTAAATGATAGACAAATTGTCATGTGCATTTGTGTTTCTAAAGCAATAACTTAAAATGTTTAATGTCCTTTTAAAAAGTACATTATATCGACTTGGTGCTTGTAGCTAAGCATCTAAGATGCTGGCCACATACACTGGAGCTAGTAGGTTCGAACCCAGCCTGGGCCTGCCAAACAGCAATGACAACAACAACAAAAATAATAGCCAGGCATTGTGGCAGGCACCTGTAGTCCCTGCTACTTGGGAGGCTGAGGCAAGAGAATTGCTTAAGCCCTAGAGCAGAGGTCCTCAAACTTTTTAAACAGGGGGCCAGTTCACTGTCCCTCAGACCATTGGAGGGCCAGACTGCAGGCCCCGGGATGAGTCGGCTGTTAAGCAGGACAGGCAGTAGTGGCAAAAATACCTCGTGGGCAGGATAAATGTCCTTGGCAGGCCTCACGTGGCCCACAGGCTGTAGTTGGAGTATGCCTGCAGAGTTTGAAGTTACTGTGAGCTGTGATGGCACAGCACTCTACCCAGAGCAACATAATGAGATTCTGTCTCAAAAAAAAATTTAAAAAGTACATTATATCATTATATATTTTAGTTTTTCCAAATGTGTTATATTCCTTTCATGTCAGCCCTCCACCATTAGAAACATACACACACAGAGAATTTTCTCTAGATTTTTCTCTGCAAATTGTACATTTCTAGGTAGAGGTAGTAAGGAATGAGAAGCAGGTTTTTTATAGCTGATGTGATCACTGTACAGACAAGCTTAGAAAATGCTACCCAATCTGCCAATTAATTAAAGCATTAATCCGTGGAGCAGCCGGTCCCAGGGAATGTTTACCCAGAGAGAGGGGTAGTTGGAATTGAGTAGGCAGCTACCCACATTTGCATGAAAATGAAGGTACTTGGGAGACCCAGCTTCCTTTTGTTTCTACAGGAGGGGCAGCCTAGATCACCTCCATAAATGTTTCTGGGCTATTTAGGAAGCCTTTTATGGAACGGGACTCTGAAAGATGAAAGCATAGCAGAATCTAGAAAAGCAAATTAAACCCTGAGCAGTACAGTAAAGAAGAGAGCAAGACCAGTGTGGTGTGGTTTCTTTGACCTGGAATGAAATCTATATTCAGGATTATGTCTTGGTAATTAGGTAGAATAGATGTAGGAGTTTTACAAGTATTGGAACCCTATACACTGGTTTCAAATCCCAGCTTTGCATATTAGTTGTGTGACTTTGGTACCAGTCATGTATATTATCTGAGCTGTATTTTTCTCATCCGTTAAATGAGGATTATGAATTGCCCCTTCATCTCAGGGTAGTTAACTCCCTGCTTACTCTAGGCAGGAAAGAGGCTAGAGAGGGTTAGTACTTTCCAAGATTAGACTGTATCCGTGACTAGGAGACTGCCAATCCTTTTGTTCTTTTTAGGGTTATTTTTCATCAAGGAACTATAAAGTTCAAAGTTTACTCTAACTCTTCTGGGACCTGCTGCACTTCTTTCTCTAAGAGAAGTGACCTTGATCAAAATAGCAAAGGACAAAGACAGGAGCCCACCCAGAGATCTAAGGGTCATGTTGGCTGTAACCAAGAGTTTATCTGTGTATATCACTGGGGAGGGTGGTGAAATGGGCATGGAAATTTGATTCATAATATTTGATGATATTAAATAATTATTGGTTATTTTAAAAATTATGATAAATTACATAACAATTTACCATTTTTTATTTTATTTTTTCCTTAGGTTAGTCAAGTGAAGCAGTGGAAATGGAGAAGGGAGAAAGTAATCTGTAACTAATTGTGATCAGTTAGTTGTAAATACCACAGGCACTCGGACCAGTCCAAAATGTACCATTTTAACCATTTTATTGTTAACTTTTTAAGCATAATAATGATATTGTGCCCTTTTTACAAAAAATTCTTAATCTTTTAGAGTATATACTACAAATTTTACAGATAAAATGGTATAATGTCTGGGATTTAATTCCAATCTTTCCAGAGGAAAGAAGATTGACCTAGCAACAAAGACTTACAGCTTTGTCACACAGACAAGAATGGCCTCTCTAGAGTTTAACTTTTCATTATGGTATCTCTTCATTTCTGTTTCTTTTCTTGCAGAACTCTCAGAAATTGAGCCCAATGTGTTCCTTAGGCCATTTCTGGAAGTCATTCGCTCTGAAGATACCACTGGTCCCATCACTGGCCTGGCACTTACCTCTGTCAACAAGTTCCTCTCCTATGCCCTGATAGGTAAGCATTCAGGCTTTGTTGGATAACCACAACACTTCATTTCCTGACACTCCTGGGATGCTCAGGCCTTACGCAAATGCCCTGGTAATACTGGGATAATTTTCTTAGCCATCTCTTTTCTTGCTGAAGAGTAGAATTTTTTTTTTTTTAGGCAGTGCCTCCCTATGTTTCCCTCGGTAGAGTGAGTGCTATATCGTCACAGCTCATAGCAACCTCAAACTCTTGGGCTTAAGTGATTCTCTTTGCCTCAGCCTCCCAAGTAGCGGGGACTACAGGCACCTGCCACAGCACCCACCACAACGCCCCGCTATTTTTTTGTTGTAGTTGTCATTGTTTTTTGTTTTGGGGTTTTTTTTTTTAAGCAGGCCCAGGTTGGGTTTGAACCCACCAGCCCCTGTGTATGTTGCTGGCACCCTAACCACTGAGCTACGGATGCCAAGCTGAAAAGTAGACTTATTATTGGTTACTCATCATGCTAGTTGACTGAGGTTATAAACAATGGGAAGACAGGAGAGGAGGTTTCCCTGGAACTCTCATTTCTCTAACTGTGCTTTGGAGGGAGTTAAGGGTATAGTGCCTTTGGGGTTTTATTTTGTTTTGTTTTGAAGTTATTTTTTTCAAATACAATACATTATTTATTGTAAAAAGTTATCAATTCTTGGCCTTTTGGCTAAGATCAAGTGTATTGTAAGAGATAAACAATTAAGACTAGGTGCGGTGGCTCACACTTGTAATCCTAGCACTTTGGGAGGCTGAAGTGGGAGGATCTCTTGAGGCCTGGAGTTCACCACCAGCCTGAGCAAGAGTGAGACCTATAAAAAACAGAAAAATTAGCTGAGAGTAATAGTGTGTGCTTATAGTTCCATCTACTCAGGAGGCTGAGGCAGGGGATCACTTGAACCCACACAATTGCGGTTGCACTGAGCTATGATGATGCCACTACACTAGCCCAAGCAACAGAGGGGAGACCTTGTTAAAAAAAAAACAAAACCAAAAAACAGAAAAGTTCATTGTCTCTTGTATCTTTCCAATGCTTCTTTCCTTCCTTAGGTAAATAGTATTAACAGCCTGGTTTAACTCTTTCTATACCTTTTTCTGTATGTATATAAATAAAGTACTACCTTGTTTTTTTAAGACAGAGTCTCACTTTATCACCCTTGGTAGAGTGCTGTAGCCTCATAGCTCACAGCAACCTCCAACTCTTGGACTCAAGTGATTCTCTTGAGTCCCCTAAGTACCTGGGACTACAGGCACCCACCACAATGCCCAGATAGTTTTAGAGACAGGGTCTCACTCTGGCTTAGGCTGGTCTCAAACCCATGAACTCAGGCAGTCCACCTGCCTCAGCCTCCCAGAGTGCTAGGATTATAGGCATGAGCTACCAAACTTGGCCCAAAGTACCACCCTTTAAAAAAATAAAATAAAGGCTCAGCACCCGTAGCACAGTGGTTACAGTGCCAGCCACATACACAAGGGTGGTGGGTTTGAACCCAGACCCAGCCAACTAAACAACTACAACAAAAAAATAGCTGGGCATTGTGGCAGGTGCCTGTAGTCCCAGGTACTTGGGAGGCTGAGGCAAGAATCGCCTAAGCCCAAGAGTTGGAGGTTGCTATGAGCTGTGACATGGCACTCTACCAAGGGAGACATAGTGAGACTCTGTCTCTAAATAAATAATTATGTGCTACATATTTTTTCACTTAATAGTATTAATTTAAATGTATATTGATATCATTATGTCATTTGACTTATTCATTTTTATTGTAGTAAAATATATAATATAGGCCAGGTGTCGTAGCTCACACCTGTAATCTCAACACTTCAGGAAGCTGAGGTGAGAGGATCAATGGACACCAGAAGTTTGAGACCAGCCCTGGACAAAATAGCAAGACCCTGTGTCTACAAAAAATTTTTCTAAAATTAGTTGTGTGCCTATAGTCATAGCTACTTGGGAGGCTAAGGATCACCTAAGCCAGGAGTTGGAGGCTTCAGTGAGCTATAATTGTGCCACTGCCCTCTAGTCTGGGCAGCAGAGTAAGACCCTGTCTTAAAAACAAACAAGGCTCGGCGCCTGTGGCTCAGTCGGCTAAGGCGCCAGCCACGTACACCTAAGGTGGCAGGTTCGAATCCCCAGCCCAGGCCCGCCAAACAACAATGATGGCTGCAACCAAAAAATGGCCGGGCGTTGTGGCGGGCGCCTGGGGTCCCAGCTACTTGGGAGGCAGAGGCAAGAGACTCGCTTGAGCCCAGGAGTTGGAGGTTGCTATGAGCTGTGATGCCATGGTACTCTACCCAGGGGATAGCTTGAGGCTCCCTCTCAAAAAAAAAAAAAAAAAAAAGGGTGGCAGGTTCGACCCAGCCCTAGCCAAACTGCAACAAAAAACAAAAAAGAATTATCTGTGGTTAGGAAGAGTACTTGGGGATGGAGAAATTCCTACAGTTAGTCTACAAGTCTAGATATATTTGTTCTCAAGAGATTAAGATATTCTCTTACATTGATTATAATTTTTTCTGTGGATTTTAGTCTTAAGTCGGCCGGGCGAGGTAGCTCATGCCTATAATCCTAGCACTCTGGAAGGCCAAATGGGTGGATTGCTTGAGCTCAGGAGTTTGAGACCAGCCTGAGCAAGAATGAGACTTTATCTCTATTAAAATTGAAAAACTGGGTGACACCTGTAGCTCAGTGAGTAGGGTGCCGGCCACATACACCAAGGGTGGCGGGTTCGAGCCCAGCCCAAGCCAGCTCTAAACAATGGCAGTTGCAACAACAACAAAAAATAGATGGGTGTTATGGTGGGCATTTGTAGTCCCAGCTACTTGGAAGACTAAGGCAAGAGAATCACGTAAGCCTAAGAGTTTGAGGTTGCTGTGAACTGTGATGCTATGGCACTCTACCAAGGGCAACATAGTAAGACTCTGTCTCAAAAAAATTTTTTTTTAAATAAAAATGAAAAACTGAGGCAAGAGGATTACTTGAGCCCAGGAGTTTGAGGTTGCTGTGAGCTACAACACCATGACCCTCTACTGAGGGTGAAAAGTGAGACTATGTCAAAAAAAAAAAATCGTAATTGAATTGTATAAATAATTTTTTACAGAAAACATATTCAAGATTTAAACTGGCAGCGAAAGAACATGCAACTCACAGCTGGATCTAAATTGAGAGAAATGGAGTCAAAGTAAGTATTGAAGGCCGTGCCTATGACTTAGTGAGGAGGGAGCTGGTCCCATATACGGAGGCTGGTGGGTTCAAACCCAGCACAGACCAAAATGCAACAACAAAAAAATAGTCCAGCATTGTGGCAGGCGCCTGTAGTCCCAGCTGCACGGGAGGCTGAGGCAAGAGAATCCCCTAAGCCCAAAAGCTGGCGGTTGCTATGAGCTGTGACGCCACAACACTCTACCAAGGGTGACAAAGTGAGACTGTCTCTTTAAAAAAAAAAGTGAGTATTGATAATTCCATCAACTTTCAAATTACTATTCAAACAGTATTCAAATAGGATGCTGCAGGTGTCAAAGAAATGCTGTTTTTCCCAAACTACCTTTACCCTTTCTGTTCATTTATAAGAATTGACCCTCTTACTCTGGGATGATTGTAGATTTAAATGCAGTTGTAAGAAATAATACAGAGGCTCGGCACCTGTGGCTCAGTCGGCTAAGGCGCCAGCCATGTACACCTAAGGTGGCGGGTTTGAATCCCCAGCCCGGGCCCGCCAAACAACAATGATGGCTGCAACCAAAAAAAAAAAAAAAAAGGCCAGGCGTTGTGGCGGGCACCTGTGGTCCCAGCTACTTGGGGAGGCGGAGGCAGGAGACTCGCTTGAGCCCAGGAGTTGGAGGTTGCTATGAGCTGTGATGCCATGGCACTCTAACCCAGGGGGATAGCTTGAGGCTCCGTCTCAAAAAAAAAAAAGAAATAATACAGAGAGGTCCTGTACTCTTACTACTTTCCCACAATTGTACCTTGCTTTTTAATATGAAAAATAAGACGTGAATGTTAGTGTTAGATCCCTGAGTGAACAGGTATTTATACATTTAAAAGAAAAATTTTTAATGAATTTACATTGAATAATTTTCTCTTTTCTAGTTGGGTGTCCTTGGTCAGTAAGAATTATGAGATTGAACGGACTATTGTGCAACTAGAAAATGAAATCTATCAACTCAAGCAGCAACATGGAGAGGCAAACAAAGAAAACATCCGGCAAGACTTCTGAAAAGACAGATTAATTTTGTGTGTAGAAAAGAAGAAAAGTTGGGTTTTCACAGAATGCATATGAACTATGAGGACAGCAACATCTCACAGCAACAGTTGATAGTTAAATGTTTAGAAATCATAGAGTATGTGGACTGTTGTATTAATTCTGTTTGTATATCTTAGCAAAAATAAAATTTTCTAATGTGGTATTTTAATAGCCATAACGAAAACTCTGGGCAGTTCAGATAACTATGACTTTAGAAAAATATTATGTCATAGCTGATACTGTGGCTCACACCTGTAATCCTAACACTCTGGGAGGCCTCGATAGGTGGGCTGAGGTAGGTGGATTGCCTGAGCTCACAGGTTTGGAACCAGCCTGAGCAAGAGAATACCCTGCCTCTAAAAAATAGCCAGGCATTGTGGTGCCTGTAGTCCCAGCTACTTGGGAGGCTAAAGCAAGAGAATCACTTAAGCCTAAGAGTTTGAGGTTGCTGTGAGCTGTGACACCACAGGCACTCTACTGAGGGTGACATAGTAAGACTGTGTCTCAAAAACAATAAATAAGTATTATGTCATAGAATTAATATTTGAACAACTTGGACTATATTATTTTGTGTCCAAGAATTTTATTTAAAGCTCTCAGGCTGGCTAGGCACATGTGGCTCAAGAGGCTAGGGCATCAGCCACATATACTGGAGGTGGTGGGTTCAAATCCAGCCTGGGCATTGTGCCAGGTATCTGTAGTCCCAGCTACTTGGGAGGCTGAGGCAAGAGGATCCCTTAAGCCCAAGAGTTTTTTGGGTTTTTTTGTTTTGTTTTGTTTTGTTTGAGACAGAACCTCAAGCTATCGCCCTGGGTAGAGTGCAGTAGCATCACAGCTCATAGCAACCTCCAACTCTTGGGCTCAAGCGAGTCTCCTGCCTCCGCCTCCCAAGTAGCTGGGACCACAGGCGCCTGCCACAACGCCCGGCCATTTTTTGGTTGCAGCCATCGTTGTTTGGCAGGCCCAGGCTGGGGATTCGAACCCGCCACCTTAGGTGTATGTGGCTGGCACCTTAGTCACTTGAGCCACAGGCGCCAAGCCTAAACCCAAGAGTTTGAGGTTGCTGTAAGCTGTGATGCCCGTGCACTCCACCCAGAGCAACAGCTTATGACTATGTCTCTTGGAAAAAAAAAAAAGTTTTCAGGCTAAGGAAAGTGGCTTACACATGAACACAGAAATTACGTGAATGAATACAAATCGAATGTTATGATTCATCTGTCCATCCTCCACCCTCTCCCCAGAAGGAAATTGGAAGAGTCTTCTGGAGAATCTGTGTAGGTCAAAGGAAAAAATCTACGGGTGGTGCCTGTGGCTCAAAGGAGTAGGGTGTCAGCCCCATATGCTGGAGATGGCGGGTTCAAACACAGCCCCAGCCAAAAACTGCAAAAAAATCTATTGAAGTTGAAATTGAGGTTTTCCTAATAAATGACCCAGCCAGGTCACTGAGGAGTGAGACTTGACAAACTTTCCACAACATACACAACTTCTAATCCATATTTTAGTCCCTGCTTTTACTTTATTCTCTTCTGAGACAGAATCCTACATTGGTGCCCACTGTGGAACCCCGTCACCATGCAAATAAAAACAACCGGGACACAGATTGAAGGTATAAACCTGAAAGAGGTGGGCTTCCCATAGGTGCAGGGAGAGAGCCCCAAGTAACCTGTCGTGGCATTTCACTGAAGCATTATACAGCAGGTGTGGGGGCCCAGTAGAATCATGTGCTTAATGATCGTTGCGTGCTCTTTCCCCACCAGCTCGACTCCCACCCTGCTGCTCTGGGAATGCTCGATGTATAACACCTGCTTGCTGAAGAGCGTCTGATCTTATTAACACCTGCAGCTGCTTGGGGGCTTGTCTCTGAGCAGCAAAACATCTCCATGCTAGCTAGGAGATTGTCCCGGCTCCCAGCGCCTCCCGCAACAACAGTTGGCCCTGGCTCGGCGCCTGTGGCTCAATTGGCTAAGGCACCAGCCACATACACCTAAGGTGGCGGGTTCAAATTCCCAGCCTGGGCCCGCCAAACAATGATGGCTGCAACCAAAAAATGGCCAGGCGTTGTGGCAGGCGCCTGTGGTCCCAGCTACTTGGGAGGCGGAGGCAGGAGACTCTCTTGAGCCTAGGAGTTGGAGGTTGCTATGAGCTGTGATGCCATGGCACTCTACCCAGGGGGATAGCTTGAGGCTCCGTCTCAAAAAAAAAAAAGAACAGTTGGCCGTTTCTATAAGCCTGGTGCTCAGTCTCCTACAGTCTTACTCTGGTTCCCTGGATACAGCGCCATGGAGTCACAGCAACCTCAAATTCTTGGTCTTTTTTTTTTTTTTTTTTTTAAGAAAACCTCAAGCTATCCCCCTGGGTAGAGTGCCATGGCATCACAGCTCATAGCAACCTCTAACTCCTGGGCTCAAGCGAGTCTCTTGCCTCTGCCTCCCAAATAGCTGGGACCACAGGTGCCCGCCACAATGCCCGGCCATTTT
>CAUYQV010079965.1:0-41187 GCA_963574575.1 Galagoides demidoff
TCTCAAAAAAAAAGAAAGAAAATAAGCGGACTACTGACTAGGGGAAAGTATTTGCAAAACAGATTTGACTAAGCTTGTTTTCAGGATAAAAATGACTCCTACAAATCAGTGTTTAAAAGAGGACCCAACTGAAAATGAGCGAAACTACTTTGAACATTTAAGAAAAGAAGATATATAAATAACCAAAAAACACATGAGAAAGTGCTCAAGATCATTAGTCATCGAGGAAATGCAAATTAAAACTGTAATGAGAGAGTAATATACACCACCCAGAATGCTGTAGGTGGGCGTGGGAGCCTCATACATTGTAGGTGAGACTGTAAAATGGCCCAGTCCTTAGAAAGAGTTTTGGCCATTTTTTATAAAGTGAAGTGGGTACCTCCCCTGTGAGTCAGTAGTTCCACTCTTCAGTATTCACCAAGAGAAAGAAAAACATGTGTCTGGAAAAGACTTAGAAGATTTTTGTAACAACCATGTTTGTAATAACCAAACTTGAAAACAGTCCAAGTGGCTACCAATAGGAGAATAGATAAGCTGTGTTGTATTCATGTAGTGTGGGATTGTTCAGCAATAAAAGGAAATGAACTGAAACACAATAACATGTAGTTCTCCAAAACAATGTGAGCGAATGCAGCCTTAGTAAAGTATGTGCCATCTGATTCCATTTATGTAAGTTCTAGCAGAGAAGTGTGGTGGAAAAAATCCAGGAGAGTGATTGTCTCTGAGGGGTGGAGGGTAGGGATTTCCTTGGCAGTCAAAAAGGGACTTGGTGTGGTGGTGAGATGTGGTTTCAGGTGTGAATCATAGATTCTGGTGCATTTATGATTTGTGCATTTCATTGCATGTTAAGTTTTACCTCAAAAGAAAAATTGGACTGAAACAGCGATTGAGCTGTAGTTAATATTATAATAGATGTGCTGAAAGTTTAGGAGGAAGTTTACTGTCAGCAGCTCTGAAATTCATCCAAGGAAGATGAATGATGGACGTACAGAGGGATGAAAAGAAAGATGATGATGTGAAAAACAAGAGTGTTAAAATGATAATGGCACAGTCTATGTTTATGGGTGTACTTTGTAAAACTCATCTCTTCGATGTATGTGACAGTTTTTGTAATAAAATGTTGAGAAACGTGTTATGTTTAGCCCAAAGGTTTCCACTTTTATCTGCTGGTCATCTAACAATAATAGTTTCTACTTTGGAATTCCTATACCTTTTAGGAAGAGGGTAACCACAGTACCCTTAAGATATTTTTTTCTAGGCTCGGTGCCTGTAGCTCAAGCGGCCAAGGTGCCACCCACATACACCAGAGCTGGCAGGTTTGAATCCAGCCTGGGCCTACCAAACAACAATGGCAACTACAATCAAACAATAGCCAGGCGTGGCAGGCACCTGTAGTCCCAGCTACTTGGGAGGCTGAGGCAAGAGAATCCCTTAAGCCCAGGAGTTGGAGGTTGCTGTGAGCTGTGACACCACGTCACTGTACCCAGGGCAACAACTTGAGACTCTGTCTCAAAAAAAAAAGATTTTTTTTCCAATATTTTTAAAAAACCTTTGGAAATTTCATATCTGTAGCTAAGCTCCATTTGCTGACGTGTCTGTTGTGATTTGATTTTGTTCCAGCTGCTGGAGTTCCCCTGATCTCATGCTGACCATGTGTGCTGGTTGGACTCTGAAAAGTCTAACATTTATGTAGGGTTCCTGGATAATAAGTAATAAAAAAGCTTTGTCATAGGAAGTGAGATGAGGTTTATTCATGTGAAAACTGGGGTTTATTCACGCTCAGCACTGACCAGGACCCATCATGTGACTGAGCTGTGACCACAGGACCACGATGCTCATGCAGAGCCTTCACACGAAATGGAAGGAAGCTGCCCTCTGGGCAAACAAATGTACTGGGAAACATGAGCCCACTGGGCAGTTGGTGAGCAAAGGGTACCCCTCAACAGGGCAGGATGTGGGCCACTCCATAGGGTGCCTGTAACCAGCCAGATTCAATCCTCACCCTCTGGCAGCTTACTGTAGGGGGGCCCCAATAAATAAACAAATTCATCCTGTCATTGTAGGCATTGATACGAGCTGTGGAGAAAAGGCAAGAGAAGGTGCAGGAATGACAGGCTGGGAGTGTCGCCGACTGCACACCCAGGGAGAGACTGGCGGGGACCTGGGTAGCAGATGGGTTGCCAGTGTGCAGTTTAAAAGTACGTAAACCAGTTTTACATGCTGAATAGTTGTTAACATTTTCTATTTTTTCCCATTTTGGTTTTAGTTCTCCCTGGGTTTCCTTAGGTTTTCTACAGTTGTTTGACACAATAGTTGTGAGCTGGGACAGGTCAGCCCAGTGTTAGTCTGCTGAGCAGTGCTCCTGTGAGTGGGTGGGAAGATTGGAATCTGCTCCTCTCTGCAGGCTGAAAGGCCCAGCTTCACTCCACTGGGTGTCTGGTGTGCTGTGTGCGGATTCTGCCCTCAGGGCCCCAGACCTGCAGGGCGTGACAGGTGTCTCAGGGCTGTGTAATGGGAACACAGCATCTGAGGGGCTCCAGCCTCCTCCACAAATCTGAGAAGATTCTCTAAACAAAGCTCACACAAAATCAACAGACATGATGCAGGGTAGGGAAATATGCTGACATTAACATAGAGGAGAAATGCCCTGATATGTGGCATTTCTTGTGATGTTCTGAAAAGTCAGGAGGCTGGGTCTGGGTGCTTGTGAAGAGGGGTACCTGTGGGCCTCTCTGTGGCAGAGACAGCAGGGCCCCTCTCCCTGCCATCCCCTGCTGTCTGGTTAGAGCTTCCTCCTAGCAGGACTGGCCACCGCCTGCAGGCGGAGGAGGTCCTGCAGAATCCAGGGAAAGAAACCAGACCAGTTATTGGATGTAGGCGTTTGGGCCGTGACCTCCTCCATGGCATGAGGCTGCCAGCTAAGACGGACATTGCAGTTTTTTCCAGTCTACGCCTCCACTGGGTGAGAACTCAGTAAATCTCCTGTACCCCAAGGAGGATGGTGATGGTTATAACCTTCCATATGCTCCAGAGGGTCCCATAAAACCACACCCAGGTGTGTTGGTCTACAGATACACACCAGCACTTACAGGTTGTCCTTGAGATGGTCTCCCCACCCCACCTGCATCACTGTGCATGCTGTCCTCACACATGCCACATGTTGGGGTTCCTTCCACACGTGACTGCTTCCACACCCTAGAAGTTTCCCCATGTGTGAATGTGCCACACGTTCTTGTCTGTTCTCCTGTGGACGGACATGTGATGTAATTCCAGGTTCAGGATATTAAGAATAGGATTGATAAATATTCTTTTATGAGTCTGTTGCAAGCAAACACGATTTTCATTTCTCTGGCGTACACACCTAGGGGTGCAGTTGCTGGTCATTATGCCAAAGTGGCCAGTCCACTTCTCAGCCCGGCAGCAGTGAATGACAGTTCTCACTGCTCCACATCTCCTCAGCTCAGCCTTGTAAGACTCTCTCTCTTTTTAAGGACATACTGTTAGTGGGCGTGAAATATACCTGGTTCTTTTTTTAAATGTTTGTATTTATTTTTCAGACAAGGTCTTGCTCCATCAGCCATGCTAGCGTGCAGTAGAGTGATCAAGGCACAACCTCAAACTCTGGGTCCAAGTGATCCTCCTGCCTCTGTCTCCCCAGCAGCTGGGACTGCAGGTCCCAACACAACACCTGGCTAGTTTTTCCATTTTTAGTAGAATCACTTCTCGGCATTTTGGCTAAGATCAAGTATACTTTTAGTAGAGACAGGGTCTCATTCTTGCTCAGGCTGGTGTCCAACTCCTGAGTTCAAGTGTTCCCCCCACCTCAGGCTCCCAGAATGCTGGGATTACTGGCGTGAGCCACCAAGCCTGGCCCCATTTCCTTTTTTGTAAAGCTTAATTCCTATAAATGCTTTTTGCTTAATCTGTAAGCATTGGCTTCTGTCCCTGAATGTTGGTATAAATGGAGTGAGCGCTGAGCCTGAGAGTTGGCACCATTGGAAGGGTTTGGGGCGGGCCACAGAGCTGAGTGTTTTTAATTAGGCCTGTCTTGCAGCATCAGGAAGTACTGGGTGCAACCTGTCTGCATTTTGTTTTGATTTCTAATTTAACAATGTTATTTTAAGTACTTGAACCTTAGGCCCTAAGATAATGTGTTATCTGCAACAAATGTAATTGCCAAAGTCTACTGTGCTTTAGCTTAGGGTTTGTTGTTCTTTCTTTTTTCCTTTGATATTGTTTAGTTTGGGGTTTTGCTTAAGCTATTTAGACCTCCTGAAATTACTCGCAACTCTCACAGATGTCCACCTACCCTGCCTTTGGGCCAGGCCTTGTGCTTTGGATTAGCCCCTAGTGGAGGAAGTAGCTGAGCCTGCTTGCCCCTCCCAGCTGGAGTCGGCTGGGAGCTGCCTCTGAGTCTTGCCACATATCCCAAACATCCCAAATACAGTACTAGGTTGGCTGTTGGCAGGCTGGTCTTCTGTTAATCATAGAGACAAACCTCTAGTCCAGATTTGGGAACATGTGGCACCACTTCTGCTTTGTCCACCGAGGACAGACCTCCAGAACTGAGCACAAGCTTGGACTTCTCAGGCAACAGCTTCAGAAATCCATTTCTAGCTTATGAGGGTTGTTGCCCCACCACATGAACACATCTCCATTTCTAGATTAGTGAGTACTGAGACTAAACCCACCACAGTCCTGTACACCTTCCCTTTCTCTTTAGAGGGCATTCTCCTTAATAACCACACCGGCATGTCCAGGTCACAGTCAGTACCAGACCACCAGTCCCTTCATGGTGCAGTGTGTGTGCTTCAGTGCACGTGTCATATGTGTGCATAGACATTCTACCCATCATATGAAGTCTATCAAATCTTGCATCCATGTTCTAAATCTTTCCTCCAAACCAGAAGATTGCCTTTAATACAAAGTAATCCCCAGTGATTTGAAAATCAAGAGTTGATTTCAAAACTAGACAATGGCCCTTTCTGAGAAGGCTCAGATCCTGGTGCCCCAGAGGGCCTCTCATGTTCAGAGATGCCAGCATTCAAGAGGCACTTGAGGGACAGAGCAGCTGCTGCCCTCCTGTGTCCATTGGACCTGATCTTCTTTGTGCATGAGAGTGCCACAGCACACCTGCTGTAACAAGGCCTGCAGGAGCCTCTGGGGTGTGAAGTCTATCAGCCAGTGCTCCTAGAAATTTGTTAAGTGCAAAAAGAACAGCAGGAACAGAATGAGTTAACGCCTCGTGGAGGCACCCCTAGCGGTGGGGTGGTGGGGTTGTGTCAGGGTCAGCTGAGGAAGGTCACCTTGGTCAGTACAATCCCAGAGCCTAGAGACTGCGTCTGGGGGGGGTCTCTATTTTGCCTCCATCTCCCCTCCCACCCACTCCCAGCACAACAGGGAAGAATTTGCCAGCATCCTCTGACCACCTTTCCTGCAGTCATTAAGGCAAAAGTCCTTACTGGGATTAGGATATTCCTAAGGTAAATGTGGTCTAGGCCCAGGGCGCAGAGGCCTGAGGGCTGGTCTGGTTGGAGGCAGCAAATAGCAAAAAGAGGTGGGGCTGCCCTGAGAGACTCTTGGCCCTTGACCCAAAGGAGGAATGAGAGGGTCCCACACCAACACAAGGACCCCCAAGCTTGAGGGCATAGCCCCTGCACCCGATGGCTTCATTCCTTAAGCCCTCACCCACCACTAAGGCTTGGTGAAAGGGCTTTCTGCCTTCAATGGGGACTGCAGTGGAGTCCTGGAATGTAGCCACAGTGGGTGCTCAGATTCATCATCCACAGGCAAGGCTGGGCTCAATCTCTATCTCCCTGGATCCCCACTCATGCCTAAATCTCAGCAATGGGCAGAGCTCTGCATCACCAGACACACTGGTCATATGGTGCAGGATGGAAAGAGACCTCAGGGAGAGTCTCTCCAGCACCCAGCACCCTGGCCAGCACCTTCCTCTGCTTCCTGGGACATCAGCGTCAGCCTGGGCCCAACTACAGAGTGTCCCCACTCAGACAATCCAGGCTCCCAGATAAAAGAGCCACCCAGACCTCTGGAGCAGCAGCCAACCACGCAGCCTCATTGCCTCACTTGCAGTACCCTTCATCTCCTGTGGCACATCTGGGGTTGGAGGTGGAGGCAATGACCAGCTCTAGTGTGCACAGGACTCCTTCCAGAAGTTCAAGGGCACACACACTTGAAATTAAGCTTGCCCCAGAGAAAACCAGAAAGCCACAGGGGAGCCTCCAGGCTGCCTGCAGTTAGCAGCAGCAAGAGAAAGGCAGAGAAAGCTGCAATCATTCAGGCATTGTGCTAGGAAAAGGAAATGCAAATCAGGTCTCCCCCACCCACTGGAGGGCCTGGGCAACCCACCGGGGGAAGAAACCTAGAGGGAGACCCAAGAAGAGGGGAGGGGGAAATCTTGCAATCAGAGGTCTGATTGGAGCAGGTGCAAAGCTGAAACTGTGTCTTTTGAATAAACAAGTCCTTATAACATTTTCACATTTCTATTTAGCACTCTCACTGCCACTGCTAAAGGTGGTGCCTGCCTGCTTGGGCTGTGTTGTCCACAGAGGACAGCTACCCTCCCAGGGACCATAGCTCTGGGGTGCACCTGCCCAAGCCCCCACCCAGGCCCCTCTTCTAGGGTCCTCCAGGCCCTTCGGAAAAAGGAGGAGTTGGAGAGGGTGGGTTTCAAACCTTTGTTTTCTTTGCTATGCCAGATTTCTAAAGAACTGGACATTCTTTGTATTTTAGGCAACTCTCAAGAGTATTTCTGTAACCTTAATCTCAGTTAAAGTTCTTTCTTTCTTTTTTTTTCTTTTCTTTTCTTTTCTTTTTCTTTTTCTTTTTTTTTTTTGTGAGACAGAGTCTCAAGCTGTCACGCTGGGTAGAGTGCTATGGCATCACAGCTCACAGCAACCTCAAACTCTTGGGCTTAAGAAATTCTCTTGCCTCAGCCTCCCAAGTAGCTGGGACTACAGGCACCCACCACAATGCCTGGCTATTTTTTGGTTGCAGTTGTCACTGTTGTTTAGCAGACCCGGGCCGGGTTCAAACCTGCCACCCTAGGTGTATGTGGCTGGTGCCCTTGCCCACTGAGCTACAGGTGCCGCCTGGAAAAGTTCTTACTCTAAAATGAACAGCATTTTCTTTTCACAGAGATGCTGAGGCTTCCCAGATAGTAATGAAAAAAATTAAATTTTATTTAAAATATATTTCTTCTTTCATTATGAAAGCAACAGAAGAAACACTTTTCCAAAAGCAATCATGAGCTGTTAATTGTAAAAAACTGGTGAAAATAGGTAACAAAAAATAAGGAAGCAAATACATTTTGTATATTTTTTAAACTTGAAAACATATCATTATTAATATCTGTTAATTCTTCATAATACATTTATTGCGGTATAATTTTCATACAATGAAGTGTTCAAGTTTTAACTGTACATGTTGATGAGATGTGACAAGTATATGCTATTACACCCACTGCCCTAAGCAAGATTTGTGACATTTTCATCACTCCAGAGAATTCCTCATACTCCTTGCTGGCTAATATCCCTCCCTATGTAAGGTCACTACCTTCTTATGATCTTCCTCATCCTTTGACCAGTTATACCACAGTCATGGATCTGGGTATTTCTGTATAGGGAAACACTTGTTTAGCATTGGGCTTCTGAATTATTAGTCTTCTTGTTATAATAGTATAAACCACTGTCTTAATTCTTCTTCCTAGGCTACCCAATTTCAGTATTTTTTACAAGTGAACTGAGACCATGAATACATTTACAAGGCAATCTAAAGCCAGAATTTTTCCAAATGTGTACAACTTGTTTTTCATTTTTAAGAGTTATCTTGTCTATATCAAACTCAAAGCAAATTTTATTTTATTTTTTATTTGGTTTTTTTTGTTTTTTTTTTTTAAGACAGAGTCTCACTCTGCCACCTGGGTGGAGTGTCATGGCGTCATAGCACATAGCAATCTCAAACTCCTGGGCTTAAGCAATCCTCTTGCCTCAGCCTCCCAAGTAGCGGGGACTGCGGGTGCCCACCACTGCATCAGGCTAGTTTTTCTATTTTTTAAAGTAGAGACAGGGTCTCATTAGACAGGGTCTCTTTATTGCTCAGGCTGGGCTCAAACTCCTGAGCTCAAGGGATCCACCCACCTCAGCCTCCAAGAGCTCTGGGATTACAGGCTTGAGCCAATGCCCTGGGCCTCAAAAGCAAATATTGAAGCAACTTCAACTTGCCTTTATCTTGATTTCCCAAATCATTTATCTTGATTTCTGAAATCATTTGTCTTGGTTTTCATAAAAAACACTTTCTTTTGTTTTACGCTGATATGTAATTGGTTTACATATGTTTAAGTCTCGTACAAGAACAAGTGGCATCCATGGGTTTGGAGCAAAGAAACACACTGTCTCCTGGTTGGTTACATCTCATCTAAGGAAGCCCACAAACAAGAAAGTAGCCTACCTGAATTTATTAAGGCATTGAACCCATTGAGACAAAAATTACATGAGTTGGCAAAGCAGAGGTTGGTTAAAAGAGCTCCCACTACATGTGCATTATAATTTCTTACATAAAATAAACAAAACTACATAAGAATGCATATGCACATGTGATCCTACAGCCCAGAGGTATCTACTTCCAGCATTTTGCCACATAGTTTTTTCTGGTGCCTAGCAAGTACTTTGATGTAAAGTTAACATAATTGCAGAACTAAAGGGAACAGTAGTCCACAAAACTGTCCTCACTTGGCATCAACTTCACAGTTAGGGGTCCCCAAGACCACCTTTGGGTTTGATAATTTGCTATCACTGACAGCTGTTATATTCATGGTTATGATTTACTACAGGGAAAGAACACCTTAAAATCAGCCAAAGGAAAGGCGCTTAGGTGGAGTCCAGGGAGGGCTCATATGCAAAACTGCCACAGGTCCATCCCTGTGGAGTCGAAGGCAGCATGACCTGTGGCATCACTCCATCAGGGAGTCTTTGCTGGGACTTCAGGGTTGCCTGTCCAGCCCCTCTGCAGGTTGAGCTGATCCTGGGTCACTGCTTTGGGGAAAGGCCAGTGGCTGTTTGGAGGGGTCTTGACAATTGAAAAGGACTGGCAGACAATGTTCCCCTCCTTCAGCCCTACTTGGTGTTAATTCTCTCTCTCCCCATCTCTTCTCCCTTTCTTTTCCCCTAGTCCATAGGTTCCAGCTCCCACCCCACCACAATACATTTGCTTTAGGCACAGTTTCCTAGAGGGCCAAGGCCTAGTACCAGGTGACCTCATGCAGGGTCCTCACCACACTCAGACAGAACTGAACGTGTGCTATGAGCAGTGCTGTCAGAAAAAAAACTGCGAAAGATTGAAATGGGAAAGACAAGAAGTGATGAATGTGCTTGGCAGCTCACCTTCGGCTTGTCTGATGTGCCCTGGCCTTTCATTGTTCTTGAGCTCTTCTTACGTTGTAGAAAACATATAATAAAGCAAGTGATTCTTGTCTGTAGAAATATAAATAAATTATGCCTGTGAGAATGCAGTTAACTAATGTCCTATAGGTATCGACCAGTTGTACATCTATCTGTAAATTCACTTCAGCATTTCTGATTGCCTGTATGTGAATGTGTTTGAGTCCCGTTTTGAATGGATTACAACACCTTACTGCTTTCCTCGTAAATTCATGAGTTAAAATGTTTGGCATATATGCATTTTATATTTGTGTGAGAATCATGATTTTACTTTGGAAAAAAATCATCCTTTTCCTGCCCCCACCCAACCCATGGCCTAAAGCCATTCTCAAAAAAGTTCAGAAAGGCACTCCTCTTCCTTTTTTTTCTTTGACCCCAAACACAGCCTATTTCAATCGTTACACTCACCTTCTGGCTCCTGCACTGGACTCCAGGCTCCATGAGAGCAGGATCCTGCTTTCCACTGAATCCTGAGCCCCAGAAAAGGTTCTGGCAGGACGTGGGGACTCAGCTGTGTTTGTTCCTTGAGTGGTCAGTGCCTGCGCCAGTCTCATTCTAGATCCGCCCGCCCCCTGCGCACCTGTGATTCTTCTCTTCCCTTCGCCGTGGTCTACTTTTCTCATTTAGACCATTCGGTTCACAGAACACTTTCACAAAACACCCACATCCATGCTTTCCTGAATGTGGCCCTCTCCCTCAGAACAGAACCAAGAAGAGGAACCAGGAAAGGTTCATACGTATAACCTCAAACACAGTTAGGATAATCCACAAGCAAACCAGGGAAAAGCAAGCTAAGCTGGTTGGAGAAGAACATTAGATTAAGTAATCTCCTTCTGCTGGGTAGAACTTTCTTTGTGGTGAACAAAGTTTATGGGAGGTCACTGTTTTAGATTAGCATCTCACACGAGGCTCCAGCAGATCAGACCAAACCAGAATGGAGTTGCCTCTGCTACATGCCGAATAATCCAACTGAACTTCAAAATGTAGAGTCAGTTTTCCCTTAAAACAGGAAATATACAGCCACTAATCAGAAGGGGCCCAGCTTACCTGAGCCAGCATGATAAGGAGTCCCCTCACCTGTAAGAAATTAACTTCCAAATGATCAAGCCACTTCTGCCCCGTTTCTTCCTTATTCTACCCTCGCCTTCCTCTGAAGCCCACAGCCTCTGCTCAGCTACGTGTTGCCTAATTCCAGAACTACAGGTCTTTTTTTCTTACAGTAGCCTTTGATTTTTAATACTTATTATGCCATGAATTCATAGGGAAAAGGTTACAGCAACTCAGGGAGGGGCCTTTCCACTGAATGTAACAAAGCTTGCTGTACCTCTTATGCCATGAATTCGTGGGGAACAGGTTCTAGCACCTTGTGCTCCTGTTGCCTTGATTCTCTTGGTTCTTCTGTGTGCCATGCTGTATGCCGTGAATTCATAGGGAATGTGTTCCAGGAGCTCAGGCTCCTTTCCATTGGTTCTCACAAAGTGGGCTTCTCTGGGTGGAGCAGGCTGGTGCTTCATTTGAACCCAGGTACCGTCTCTTTGGTTCCCTTCTTTTTCTTTTTTCTTTCTTTCTTTCTTTTTTTTTTTTTTGCCGTTTTTGGCCGGGGCTGGGTTTGAACCCACTATCTCCAGTATATGGGGCTGGCGCCCTACTCCTTAAGCCACAGGCACCGCCCCCTTTCTTTTCTGATCATTTCCCCTCACGCGTTTCAGGAGGCTATCTCGGCTCTTAGAGTGCTTCATATGCTCAATAGGAACACTAATCCTCTTGGCAAGAGTATTGCCCTTAACTTGTTTGTTTACAACAATGCCAACAGCATGCTGGGTGACACAGTAGACTCCTCCAGTTTTGCCATGGTAACATTTGTGTGGCATGCCTTTTTGATGTCTATGGTATCACCTTGCTTGTAGATTCGCATGTATGTGGCCAAAGGAACAACTCCATGTTCTCTACAAGGCCTAGAGAACATGTTCCATTGCCTCCCCTCTTTCCCTTTGTGTTTATCATTTCAGTGAATTACTAGAAGATGCCATCTCCAGCTGAAAGGCAAACCAACGGATCTTTAAAATAAATGTGTTGTGTTTTTGTCTTTTGACATTTGTGATTGGGTCTGACTGAGCGTGTGAGTGTGAGGAGTATGAGTGTGAGTGAGCAAGTGGGAGTGAGTGAGGTGAGTGCGTGGATGTCTGGACATGTGCACAGGAGCCCAGCACTGGCTTTTGTGGCCTTGGGTCTGCAGTCCTCTGGATGGGCATCCCAGCTTCACCACCAGCTGTGGACATGAGGAATTCAAGGTCTCTGAGCTTGTCCCTTCTCTACAACACAGAGCGAGGTGTCCTCCTGGGGAGCTACTGTGAGCAGGTCACAGACACCTCTGAGGGGTGGGCCCAACACACACATTCCACATGTGACTATGTGACTCACCTCTGGGTCCAGCTTTGCATGATACCCTTTCCTGCTGCCAGGAAGGGGCTGGGAGCAGCCCAGGGTGGTTCTGAGGCCTCAGAGACAGATCTACGGTGTGACCTCTAGGCACGGGGAGGCTCTCTGCTGCCCTCAGGGTGCTTACGGTCTCAGTAATCCCCAGCCAGCCACGGCCAGCCATGTGGGATTTGGGCACCAACCCGCCCATGTTGCCCCAGAGCCCCAGGCATGGGAGCAGAGGCCTTTCCAACCTTAGCCCTGTGCAGAGCTGCTCGAGGCCTAAGCCACCCTCCATGGGAGAGGTTGTGCTTAGCCGGGCCACACTGACGGGAAGCCAGAGACCGTATAGGATGCTCCAGTCATGAGGGGAGGAAAGGGAAGTTCCTCTCGGTCTGTGACAGCCAGGAGCTGCCCCTTTGCTGGTGTAGCCCACCAGTGGGTGGCCTGCACTGGAATGAGGGGCACCGCCTACACCTGCCCTCTGAGAGGCACAGATGGGCCTCCTGACCTGGATGGCTTCAGGGCAGGATAAGGGTCACATTCAGGCTAGTTAGATCTACAGCCTCCCCACAGCCAGGGCATGTTCAGGAGGGTGCCTCTGAGGATTCGGGCCAAGTAGGTAGTGCAAAAGAGTGTGTCCACTGGTCACTCTTCCAGGCTGACCTCCCCTTGCCAGGGAGCTACACTGATGTGGATTCACCTGAGGAGAGTCCAGCGTGAACAGCGGTATGCAAACAAATTCTAGGTGTAATTTTGCCCTTAATATTGTGTGCCAACCCCAGAGCCTCTCCGAAAACTGACAGTTTATGTAATGCTGGATGACCTTGGTTCCTGACAGCTTCTGGAAAGTTCTGGTGGAGTTTCCACACTGCCCAACATCCAACCAGGAGATGAAGATGGTGCTGAAATGCACACAAGCCCCAGTAGTCAGCTCTAGACTGATTCTGAAAGACTTCAGCCCCCACATGCATGCCTCCTGCAGGAGAGCGAGAGGGAAATGCCCGGGCCTTGGGGGACAGATAACAAGACGATTACAGGTGCTGACAACCAGATGTAAGACTCATGCACCTCAGAAAGCTCAGTTGGGACAGGAGGGAGCCCCAGAATACTGGGGCCCATGAGCCAGTGGAAGCGGGGAGCAAATCCTGTGACCTCCAGATGGGAGGTGGGCACGTTCCTGCAGGACTAGTGGGCCTTTGGGGCTGGTTTACCAAAGGAATGAGGGGTCACCTTTGAACAAGCCCTTTTCTATGCCCTCTGGATTATTCTGAGGAGTTTGTGACCATGACAAGCTTCTAAGTCATGAGTGTGCATCTGTGTGTGTCTTTTGTCCATCCCTTAGATAAAAAGGCCAAATACAAAACCCCCCACATGCCAGAAGAAATAGAAGCCAATGGATTGCAGGTTTGCAGCTTGAGGAGAGCTCCACGGGAGACGATCACAAATGCAGCCTGGGCTTTAATTGTCCCACGTGTGCTGCATTAGCAGCCAGGTTGGCCATTGGGTGGGAAGCCAAGGCAGAGGGGCTGGCAGGAGTCAGGGCCAGCCCAGGAGGCTCAGGTGCTGAGAAGATGGGCATTCCTTCACAGACTCACGTGGCAAGAACTCCCACCAGAGGACGGTCATCAGATGACCAAGGGAGGCTCTCCAGGGCACCACCAGGGAGGTTCTGCCAGTAGCTCTCATTTCAGCCTCAAATGGATAGGTGCAGATGTCAAAGGCCAGCATCCCTTGTCAGGGAGAGAGGTTTCTCCTTCCTTGGTTCATTTATTCACTTTAAAATCAAGAATTATCTTGAGACAATTTTAGACTTACAGAAATGCTGCAAAAATAAATCAGGGAATTACTGAGACCCCTGCCCAGCTTCCCCTAATCTTTAATCTCACATAACTCTAGCCAGGACGTTAAGCTCCATACGCTGTTAACTGTACCTTCATCACCCATGTCAGTTTCTGTTCCAGTTTTCAGTCCAGGGTCCCAGGGTGCGTTTAGCTGTTGTGTCTCCTTTGGTGTCAGACAGTTACTTGGCCTGTCCTTGTCTTTCACGACCTTGACACTTTCGAGGAGGACTAGCTAGGGATTTTGTAGAATGTCCATCAGTTGGCATCATCTCACGTTTACCCCTGATTAGACTGAGGTGATGCATTTGAGGTGAGAAAACTGCAAATGCCATGCCCTTGTTGGTGCAGCGTGCAGGGCTTGGAGCAGGACGTTACCCTGATCTCACTGAGGGGTTGTGTATACTGTCGGCTTATTTTTTCCCTTTGTGATTAATACATATCTTGAGGGAGATGCTTTGAGATTAAGCAAATATCCTGTTTCTCCTCAAATTTTTACCAGTTTCTTTTCTTTTTTTTTGAGACAGCATCTCACTATGTCACCCTTGGTAGAGTGCCGTAGTGTCACAGCTCACAGCAACCTCCAACTCCTGGGCTTAAGCGATTCTCTTGCCTCAGCCTCCTAAGCAGCTGGGACTACAGGGGCCTGCCACAATGCCCAGCTATTTTTTTGGTTGTTGCAGTTGTCATTGTTGTTAAGCAGGCCTGGGCTGGGTTCAAACCCGCCAGCCTCAGTGTATGTGGCTGATGCCATAACCACTGTGCTATGGGCACTGAGCCTTTTTCCCAGTTTCTTAAAATAATTATTACTGGGCAGCACCTGTGGCTCAGTGGGTAGGGTGCTAGCCCCATATACTGAGGGTGGCAGGTTCAAACCTGGCCCCGGACAAACTACAACAAAAAAATAGCCAGGCATTGTGGCGGGCACCTTTAGTCCCAGCTACTCGGGAGGCTGAGGCAAGAGAATCACCTAAGCCCAGGAGTTGGAGGTTGCTATGAGCTGTGATGCCACAGCGCTCTACCGAGGGTGATAAAGTGAGACTCTGTCTCTAAAAAAAACCAATTATTACTGTGTTGTTTATCTTATGGTGACTTTCTATTTCTCTAACCGTCTACACTTATTAATGGACATTTTTCTATGTGAAAACATTGTTCCTTCTCCTGGAGTTATTTACTTCTTTGAATACTTACTTATACCATATATGGACTTATAGACATTTTGGTCTGCAGGGGATTATCCAGTACATAACAGTCCGCAGCTTACAATGGTTTGACGTAGGATCTCTTGACTTTACGATAGTGCAAAAGCAGAACACACTCAGTAGAACACTTTGCATTTTGAGTTTTGACCTTTTCCTGGACTAGTGAGATGCCGGGTGGCAGCAGCAAGAGCAGCTCCTGTCATCCCTGGACTGTGAGGACATTTTGCCCAGCTATGAGCTAAGGTAAATGTCCCAGGCTAAGCTGTGATGGTCAGGAGATTGAGACCATTAAATGCCCTTTGACTTACAATATTTTCTACTTATGATGGGCTTATTGAGATGTAGCCCTATTATAAGTGAAGAGCATATGTGCTATGATTACTCATTTTGTCCCTGGAATTATTCCAGCTTTGGCCTTTGGGAGCTCTTGCAGACTTCCTGATCCTCCCTGAAATCCCCAAAGCCATCATTCCTCCCTGACATCCTGCGCAAGGCAGGAGCATGGCAGGAAGAGGAACTCACCCAGAATGTTGGTCCCCGGAGGGGGCTTATGGCACCAGCACTGAAATCACAATATCAGTAATAAGAACCATTTATTAAGTATAAAAGGCAATGTGCTAAGCACTTAGGCCGCATCTTCTTCTTAAGTCTCATTATTAAGGTCATAAGTATAACTATCTTAATTTAATAGTCAGGGTGCTGAGTCTGGGAGTGTAGTGGGGTGGCTGGAGAAGAGGGTCCCATCTCTAGTCACCGTTTGCTGGATCCCCTCACTCTCACGTAACTTGTGTTTGGCTATATACATCCTCTAAAATGGCACTCATCCTTGGGGAGCATTGACGAGAAGTAATGCCTTCTGTGTACACATTGGCACACTCCAGCGCACCATTCCCAGGGGAGCTCCAGGAGCTAAAAATAACCACGTGTTTTCTATTTTATACAGAAAGAGGACATGTGCATTTATTTCATAACATTAACCGTTTCTGAAACTCTGACTTTTCCCCATATGCATTTTAAAAACGTCCTTGGAGGAAAAGACACATGCAGATTTCACCAAGTCCCTGTTTCGTAATCTAGTTCCAGGTCTGAGGACGGATCCCGGTCTCCAGGAAACAGCTTCTAGCAGTCAGATGTGGACTCCAACAGAGGAAGACGTGGAGACACTTCAAATGACACAGAAGGGACCCCACTAGCCACCTAGGACAATGTAAGGGTCAAAATAATAATAGGAACTGATTAAACCAGCAGAAGCTGTGCATTCACACGAACATGAAACGTGAATACGTTCGAAGTTTGATGAGGAATACAGCATCTCAATACTCCCCAAGGACTTCTTCTGAAATTGCAAAGGAAAAAAGTGGAGAAGTCTGGTGGACACCACCTTAATCAGGTGGCCAAAAGGCACAGCACCAGTAATGGGATAAATTGTCCACGTGCCCCCTGAAGGTGGAACCAGGGCACAGAGTCCCTTCTGCAATATTCCTGCCAAAGGCTCAACCCCTGGGCCAAATTGGGAGGAACCTTTCAACAAACTCATGAAGAGAAATTCTACAAAACAACTCAGCATTGCCCTTCACATGTACCAAGATCACGAGAGTCAAGACAAGACCAAGAAGCCCTCCTGACTAAAGCATGGGAGACAGAAGAGCTGGACCACTCGGTAGGCTCCTTACTGCGAACTTCACTGTGCTGCTACAAAGGGCAATGCTGGGACAGATGGCAAAACGTGAGTGAAGTGGAGGATTGGATGAATGCCATGGTGCAGCCAGGTCAGCAGAGCATCAGTGTCAGCGTCCTGATTTGATTCTGACAGTTGTACTGTCTTTGTATCCCACGATGTCCTTGTTTGCAGGAAATACACACTGAAGCATTTGGGGTATGGGGCCTGCAGTTTTCAAGAGCTGTGAGAAAGAAAACTCTTGCATAGCACTTCTGACTTCTCTGTAGGTTTGAGGTCGCCACGCATGCACGTACACACTCACCTACGCACGCCATACACACTCTCATCCTACAAGGTCCGACAATCCAGTTTGCAAACTTGACATCACATACGTGCTTATGTTGACAGTGTTGTACAAGCAGCTCAGTAAGGTTAACAACCCTGATAGGTCAGAGACTCACAGCTGCGTGTGTGTTGATGTGTGGTTGTCCCTTGCTGAGTGGTGCTCATTGTGGTCTTTGTGTGTTTTTGTATGCCGTATGATGAGAGCTCTGATGGTCATTCCAGAAAGAGTTCCAAAATTGCTCTGAAGCATGGACTGTGTGCTGGCATTGGTACATAGCTTCCCAAGGAGAGGACTTCAAAGGTGACTATAGTGATATTCAGCCATGAGGTATGTGGCACTTTTTCCAGGATGCATTCACGAACTTAATTGTAAGTCCTCATATACACTCAATAAATACATAAACATGCTCGATACACATGTGCACACCCAGGTACACACAACACACATACTCAACGCATACATGTGCACAGATGCTCAACACACACGAGTACACAGGCATCCACTCAATACACACATGCACAGACTCCGTGCATACATGTACACACACCCTTGATACACATGTCCAGTACTGTCAACGTATAATAATCAAAAGAGCCAGAATCTAAATTAAAGAGTGTTTATTCAAGTGCAAAGTTTGAGGATAGCCATCTGGGAGTACCAACTCCAAGGTAGGCAGTCAGCATTCTGAAGTAGGGAAGTTAAGTTTTCCTATAAATAGGCAGAGACAGAGGAGTTTTTACCAAGATTACATTATTCATACAGGGTTGGTGCATGGTTACAACAATTTGACGGGTTATAGGCAGTGCTTCATTTGGGAAAGGTGCACCTGGCAGTATTTTGCAGGAAGTGTAATAGTCATAGGTTTTCTGTCATCTGGTCTAAGCTAAGTAAGACAATAGAGGGGAGTTTAATTTGTAACAAGGGTCATTAATTAAGAAGGCAGGAGGTTTCTGTCCTTGATGTCATTGAATTCTAGTCATTGTACAGAGTGAGAAAAATAAGAAAGTGACTTAATCTATAATCTGAGAACAGAAGTTGTAACCATATGTGATTCAAATCACAGTCACATCTCTCTCGAGGCTGAGTATTTTGGGGGCCCCAACAGCTTTTAAATTATATTTATTTCACAGTGCACACACAGCCTTCGGCCCAGTGATTCTATTGTAGCCATCTATCCTAAGAAAATAACTAGAGTCCCTGCCCAAGCTTTATGCAGAAGGATGTTTAATTCATTATAGGAAAGCATTAGAAACAGCACAAGCACCTGATAAGAAGAAAATGATCACAGTGCTGTCACATGGTGGAAGATCGTTTTGTCATGAAGAGTCACACTTGTGAAGAATGTCCAGTGATGATGGATATGCCCAAGTACAATGTTTGCAGAGACACGTTAACGAAATTCTACGTGCAAAAATGTCCCAGCTTTTAAAAACACAGAAAAGTCTAGAAGACAGGGAGGTTTAGGAGAGCAGGCAGATTTCGTAAAAAAGTAAGACATGCAGAGAGAGAGAGAAGAAAGGGAAGATGGAGAGACTAGACAATATTTAGGAAGGAGGACTCAGGAAGGAAGATGGACAAGGAACCCTCACGGGCCCTTCGCAACATTTTCTGGCGTGACTTCTGAGTGTGGGCCTTCCCTTAGGAGCTCAGCCTGGGACTGGCTCACGTCAGCACCTCACAGACTCCTGTGGCTGCTGAATCTTGGCGGTTTTCAAGGACCAGAGCAGACTTGAGCATCCCGGGTGTGGTTCCCATGTGGCCCCCGGCAGCCCCCGGCAGGTGGCTGGTTAGCTGTTCCCCAGGCAGGTCCCTTGACACCTGCACTTTCCCAGGAAGTTGCCACTAAGGGGCTGAGGCTACACCATTATCTTCCCCAGGCCCCCAGGGCTCCAGAGTGGACCTTTCATCCCATGGAAAGACAGCCTCGCTGGGCACAGCTGCTCTGTCTGGGAGGACATCAGTTGAGTCTGGCCCAGCTCAGTGGCCAATGCTGGACAACACTGACAGGCGTGGGGACAGTCCCTGTCACTAGCTGCAGCCTGGGGCCTGCATCCACACTGATTAGTGTTTGTGTCATCGACCCTGCTGGCCCAGCCTGTCACTTATAGGAACTGGAAACTTGGAGACACTAATGAGAAGGTGGCTGTCAAGCTTCACTGTGTCCTAACACAGGGCTGAAACTGAAAGCTAATTTACCAGGAGCCGACCAGTTCTGCAGGGGCCATGCTGCCTCTTTGGAGGCTCTGGGCATGGTGGGGGTTGGGAGGGCACCAGACAGAGGGTCCTGGGTCAAGATCAGTGACCTCACCAAGCTGCTGGGCCCTGTTCTGAGGGCCTGATGCCAGGCTGCTAGGTTTAAGACATGCCCCAGTGCTCCTATCTCTAAAATGGACGTGATAGTGGTCATAGACCTATTATGAGACATTAACGAATCAACCATATAGAAACACCTAGAACTGTTCTGACAGGAATGTCTCAAAACTGTCAGCTGGTTGAAAAGACAGGCCTTTGTTCTGATGATAGAAGCAGCCCCCACCCCCAGCTTTGGGGACAGTGGGCTGCCTCTCTTGGAGCAGGAAGTCCAGAAACTCTCTAGGACATTCCTCGTCCATTTTCTCCAGCTGTCACATCGTCTGCCCTACTCCCCAGAGCAGGAAGGCACATGCAGACGGTAGCAGGTGTGACCCAGCCTTTAGCTCCCAGGACATGGGGGCTGTGGGGTTTAGGCCCCTTTGCTCATCTGGGGCTGTGGGCTTCTTGTGCTGGCATTCTGCTCGCCTCCTGCACACCCCACTGAGCCCATAGCACAGCCAACAACCCAGAGCCCAGCCTCCCACTCTGCCCCAGAGTTCCTGGGGCTTCTACCTGCTGCACATGGCTAGACAACTCCATGGCAGGTGAAGGGTATGTCGGTGGGAGGCATCTCTTACAGGGCAAAGAAGAGCCCTAAGAAAGTGCTGGCAGCCATGTGTACTGCAGGAAGGATATAAACCTTCAAGGCAAACTTTGAAAGCAGAAAAAGATATCAGCCTGTGACCACCGCCCTCCCATAAATGTTAGTTTCTCTGCCATGTGTGCCCTTTGGTTTGGGTCCCAGTGGCCTCCTGGCTTCGGGACATGATGAGGCCCCGGCTGGCTCTTCCAAGCAATGTCGTCCAATGCCTTCAGCCCCAGTGCATAGGTGTTTATGTCCTGACTTTGCAATGACTGTGACGTTGTCATTTTTATTGTTATCAGTTTGTATCTCCTACTATCACCATGACTTATTTGTCCTTGTACTTACACATTTACAATTTCCAAACTTTAAATTAAAATGTATCCTTTTCTGGCTATTTTTGTCATACCCAAAGGAATAGGTTTTGAAAGAGAGCTTGTTGGTTTGTTGCTACCTTTTCTGAGGGCAAACCTCCAGAAGTGGGATTGCACATGACCAGGCACATGGTCTCTGTGTGGTTCTTCAGATGCAATGCCCACTGGGAAACGCTGCTACACACACCCTGACATCAGCAGAGCGAAGACCCCTAAAGCTGTGCGTGTTCCTCTAGCCCCAGAAGCTGTGAATCCGCATGTTACACAGCAAGGGGGGCTAGGAGCATGTAGGTTGCTAATCATCTGACTGCAGCTGCGGGAGATGATCCAGGATTATACAGGCAAGCCCAGTGTCACTTCAAGGGCCCTGAGAGTCAGAGAACTGGAGAGGAGTCTGCTCCAGGTGCAGCTGCTGCTGCTGCAAGGGTGAGGAGGGGCCTCAGCCCAGGGGGTGGCACCCCTAGGAGCAGGAAAAGGCGGCCAACCCCAGGAGGAACCAGCCCTCTGATCCCTTGGTTTTGCCCACTTTGGACCTCTAAGCTACAAAACTAAAAGGTAATAAATTTGTGTTTTAAGCCACTAAGTTTGTGGAAATTTGTTAACAGCAGCCACGGGAAACTAATATGCACCCAAGACTCGCAGGGGAGAAATTGGGATCCACCCCATCCTCACCACCTGCACGGCCTGGTCCCACCTGAACATTGCTAGGGTCTCACGCTGTCCTCTCTCCTTGGCCTTTCCTGCCTCCAGCCCATTTCTAACCTTCCAGCAAGGAGACCTTGAAGATATATTGACTGCGGCCCTCCAAGTCCCCCCCAGGGCAACCCGAGGTCTTGTGTGTGATCAGCCCACCCTGCCTGCCCTGCCTGCCCTACCTGGTCTCTTTTCTGCCAGGGATGGTCTTTTCCTGTTCCCTTTGAGTTGTTACCCAAATATTGCCTGCCCAAGAGGCCTTCCACACCAGGCCTGCACGCCCTCCCCACTGGTGCGTCCTCGCCACCACTTCTCGTGTTATGTCTGACTCCGTGTACTGGAATATGAGCCCACAAGGTCAAGATTTGGTCTATTTGTTCACTGACTTATCTTTAACACGCAGGTGAATAGTGAGGGCTCAGTGGCCACTAGTTGGATGCTTTCTGAGTGAAGGAGTCGGTAAATGATTGATTGCCAATGTGGAGTCTCCAGGGCCTGCTGAGTAAAGGACGCTGCCACGTCCATCAAGCAGGTCCAGGCTGGGAGGAGGCCCTCAGAGCACTCAATATAGGAAAAATGACACAATTTAATTTGGAACCAAAATCTCAGTCATCAAGATAAAGTATCTCAATGTAATATTTTTGAAAGTTAAATTAATGCAAAATATCCACGATGAATAAAATATCCAAATCTTCGGTAGAGATAGCATATGACCGAGTGTCTGAGAGTGAGGGCTCTGCTTGCCTCCTGCCTGACCTGGACCTGCCCCTAATCCAGGAACAGTGTTCCTAGCACACCCCCTGGGGGCTTCCTCCAGTGCTGCCCCCCACAGTGAGCAGGGAGGAAGCAGGTTGTGTGTGTTCCGCACCTGCTATACAGGGTGTCCTGCAGTGCAATCCCACTCTCAGTGCACTAGGGAACACAGCCATCCCATCCCATCTCTGCAAAAGGTGATGGGATTTGGTGCCTACATTTAAAAGTTAGCATCCCACTACTTGTCTTCAGAAGGGGAGTGGGCTCTGAGCTCAGGCTGCTGTATGGACAGCTGAGGCCCAGGGCTGAGATGGATACCCCTGGCCTGGTGGGCACCCCAGGGTTGGGGGGGGGATGGCAACCTTCCCTGGCATTCCTGTTTCCCTGCATGATAGCAGTGTGGGAGCTCCTGGCTCTCCTTGCTGTGTTCCCAGCTTCTAGCGATGGCTACAGTAGAAAAGGGGGCCCCAGATCCTTTGGCAGAGAGGCCTCACCCAGGGGGTCCTTTTCCTGACATGCCCATAAACATTCTAGCTTCAGAGTTGAAGCTATGGCCAGAGGTGGCTTGTCCTCTGTCCACTCTGGGTCAGGTGTTGTCCCTGCAGGTCAGGCCTGAGTCATCAATGCACCCAAACTGGCCAAACCCCACTTATAGTAAGATTGGGCCTTTTGGGGTGTGCACCTCGGGAAAGGTATTCACCATCCTGTGCAAACCCTGCCTTAGAAAGGAAAGCGGGGGAGGGAGGAGTGCATGCCACCAGCAGTGATTTGTTGAGATAAACACACGACTGGGCTAGACCTACTTCTGCTTTCCTGGAGTTCTGTTTGGACCAGTGAAGGCACCTCCTCCACCTTATGACCATGAATTCCATCCTGGTCAGCAAAGGCTGTCTCCACCCCAAAGCCCCTCTGCCTTCAGAGGTGCACAGAAAATAGTCAAAATTAACTGTCCCTACCAGCCACCAGACCTGGAGCCCCTTAGGTGGCCTCATGGGAGCACTCTTCACCTGAGTCACTCTGTGACAAGCCACATATGGGACTCTGGGCTGGAGCTATGCAGCGGCCAGAGGACAAACAGTGAGGCAGCCCCAGGGTCAGCATCCGCAGGCCCACAGGGCAAGCTGGGAAGACAGGAATGCCCAAGTGGTGTGACCTGCATGCCACACCAGGCACCCATCCTCTCATGGTGAGCCTGTTACAGGCCTGCTCTGCCGAGAGAAGGGAGCAACTGGTGGGTTAGGGAGGAAGGTGTACCACTGAAGCCCTACAGGCTGACCTCAGGGACGGGGGTGGGAGTGTGGGGTGGGGGAGAGTCATCCTTCGGGCTTAGAAGGAGGCCCAGCCCTAGGGCTGAGGTCACAGTCTGGTCTGGGCCAGCCCCGGCCACCTAAGCCACTGCTCTGAGGTCTCCCTCCAGCCAAGGCAGAGGCAGGTCATCCACCCAAGAATGCCCTGGGCACACTGATCAGCCCTACTGTCCCATGTGCCACACTGTCAGACCCACCCTCTCATGCTCTGCACCCTCTGGTCATCATGGCACCCTTGTCTTGTGAGGCAACCTCTCAGACTCAGACAGGTGGGCTGGCTCCCTTAAGGCACATGGTAAAGCCTACACAGGACCCAGAACACTGGCCCTTGAACCTGGAGCCCCCTTCCCTGTGCAGCTCGGCCCAGCTGAACCCCAGCTGTGCAAGGCTGTGCCTGCCCTGCCATCTCCTTCCCAGCAGAGGACACACACAGCAGTGTGGTAGGAGCCAGGGCACCCCTAGAGCCAGCCAGGTGCAGCTCTTCAGGGCCTGTGCACCTCTCACCCGGTGATGAGGGGGTTGTCATCATTGTGTCAATTTCACAGGTGAGAAACTGAGGCTCATAGATGTGGAAAGGGTCAGGACCACACTGCTGTGAGGTGGCACCTTGTGGCTGAACACTAGTCTGCTGAAATTATTTGGTGTAAGAGTTTGCCTCTCATAATAGTAATAATGATGGTGATAGTAATAATTCATTGAAAATAACTTTACGGTCTTTTTCCATGTGTTGAAATATATATGTTCAATTAAAAAGGAGTCTTCCCAACTCTACAGTGTTATCTCTTTTGAAAAAGAATATCCCTCAGGAGAGTTTTGCTGTTTCCTTCATACGACTGCACTTTACTCATTGAATTCCCGCACTCTCTCGGGATTTTGTTTTTCTGCAATTGCAAATGCAATTTTTCCCATTTTATTGTCCTGTGTTCTAAGTGGCTGTTGCTGACTATCGATCTGTGTGTATTTTGCTGTGCTCAATGCTCCTGTCTTCTAACAGTAACGGTCCTGAAGTTGATCCTCTTATGTTTCCCAGATCAACTTTCAAACCATCTGCAAAACATGGCAATTTTGCCCTCTTTCCTGTAAATGAAATTCACAGCTTATTAGTTATTTTTTTGGTCTTCTAGGGAAAGGAACAGACCCTTCGAGAAGCAGGCTGACCCCACGCAGCCAGGCTGGAGCATCCTCGGGGCAGATGCTGACCACCCCGCCTCTGTCCTTCCTTGGCCTTGGCACCTGCTATGCAGAGAGCAGAGGCTGGTTAGCACAAGGAACACTTGTTAGGAAGTGCACAGAAGGGGACCCGTTCAGGGCCCAGGGCCCCACCACCCAAAGGAGCTGACCCCAGCCCATCCAAAGCAGGGGCATGGCTCTATTTCGATAATGGCTGTGGGTGGTGGTGTTATCACACACTTGGTCCATACTCCCTGGGTGTTGCTGGGATGAGTGGCCATGGTAGAGGTCCCTGGGCCTGGCTCTGGAAGCTGATGGTTCAAAGGCAGAGGCTGAACTTCTTGCATGTCTCAGAGATAGGTACTAGTTATCTGCTGGTATGTCCGGACATCCTGAGACAGTGGCCTGGCGCAAGAATGATGCTTTCTTTGCCATAAACTGGGGGTTGGTTGGTGAGGTTCAGCAGGCAGTTCTCACTCGGGGCTGTCAGGTGGTGTGATCAGACGGTGGCCTGAACAGGTCCTCTGAAACCTCCTCCTTCCCATGCCTGGTGCCAGGGCTGGGAAGACACAGGGGATTTCCTGTGGTCTCGCAGCAAGGCAGCCTCAGATAGATGGACTTTCTACGTGGGGCTTCTCCCAGAGCAAGTGCCCAGGGAAGAAATCAGGGGATGCCCAGGGTTCCCTTCCAGCCTTGGAGTCGGCAGTGAGACTGCCACTGGCTTCTACTTGTCCTGGTAGTCACAAGGCCACTCAGATCTTCAAGAGGAGATAGACCCCCTCAAAGGTTTGCAGACCAGGCAAATGACACGAATGGGGAACTAAGTACCTTACAAAAGAGGTACCTTTCTAAAGGGACACTGATGAGACAGCCTTAAGAAAATAATAACCTTGACTACTCCAATTTTGGGATAAACTAAGCTGTGTATCTGTTAGAAGTGGAACATTATTTACAATGACCTACTTTTGTGTGTGTGTAGAGTCAAGTAATGGAAAGAACTGTGGACAAGGTTAGAAGCTGGGGATGGTAGAAGGGGACTGTTCCCTCTTCATAGCACGAGATGCTTAGGCAGGTGTGACTCTGCTGGCCAGTGGTTGACAGTGGAGCCAAGGGCTAAATGCTGCAAGGTATCAGGGATTTCTCCTGGCTCCACTGAATACCTGGCAGGAATGTACACCACCATTCCAGTTGTCCTCCCTCCAACCCTTCTCCTGTTTGGGAGAACACCCTACCCAGGAACCAAGGGGCTAGCAGTCCCCTCCAGGCCCCTACCCCCACATATAGGCCAGCAGCCTGAGCCCAGCCCATGCTCCCACTACGAGGGGCAGCACAAAGTTCAGGAGCTGTTTAGGACCAACCCTCAGAGTTCTGGGGCCCTCTGGGGACCAGAAGACACGAGGGCACCATGGTTCTGTTGCTACTATTTGCTCTTGAGGCTGACTGCCCACCTTCCTGCCCTATTGAAGTGGTTATTGTTATGGTTTTATTTATTTTTTCAGACTGAGTCTCCCTTGGTCACCCTTGGTAGAGTGCCGTGGCATCTTAACTTACAGCAACCTCAAACTTTTGGGCTCAAGGGAGCCTCTTGCCTCAGCTTCCCAAGTAGCTGGGACTATAGGGCCCACCACACCTGACTATTTTTTAGAGATGGGGTCTCACTCTAGTTCAGGCTAGTCTTAAGCCTGTGAGCTCAGGCAATCCACCCCCATTGGCCTCTCAAGTGTTGGGATTACAGGCATAAGCCCGGCCTCATAGCTTTATTATTTTGCTAAATTATGTGGACAGATTTCCTAATATTTACATTTTTTTAAGTACTTGAAAAACCTCAGCTGATGTAGGGAGTCAGCTTTGTAAGTATGTATGTCTTTTAATGTATGACAAAAAATGATATGTAATAACTATTATAATGTCTTTCATTAAAATGTTTCATTTTGCATGTATATAACTTGTCGACCTTTTGGTAGAAATGTTATCCTGGAATTATAAAAAAGAATTTGGGGTTTTCCTTTGTTATTCTCAGAAATAGGAAACTTTAAACATATCAAAAAGATTAATATACTATTTTGCATTAGTGAGTTTGTGATTTATTTGGGCCCGGCATTTGGGAGGTATGTGGGGTATTTTTTAATAGATTTTTCAAATTCTTCTGCAGTTCATATTCTGCTTAAATTTCTATCTCATTTTGGTAAGTTTGGGTGATTTACATTTCTGTGGAGTAACTGTCTATATTATTTAGCATTTAAAGTATTTATATAGAATTTGGAAAATAGTTTCTTATAATGAAGTTGCTGCTATGTTGTAATTATCTGCCCCGTCTGTTAACTTGTGTCTGTGTGTGAGATTTCCTAACTGGAGTGGACAGAGGCCTATTCATGTGGTCACTTGCTCAAGAAACCACCACTTGGACGTGGTTATATTTCTTCTCCTAGTTTTGAAGCCTATGCTTTTACTGTTGCCATTTGTTCCTCGTTCTTACATTTATTCTGTTCTTTTTATTTTTTTAATCTAATTTCTTTGGGTGAATGGGTAATTTGTTGTATTTGGTTGTTACTAATGCAATTCTTACCACTATGAATTCTCTTCCAAGCCCTGTTTTAGTCATATCGTTCAGGTTCTGATAGATCATATTTCTATCATTGCTATTTTGTGTTCCTTGGACTCTGCTGTCTTATTTGATCCAAGAACTGTTCAAGAGGTATTTTTAATTGTTTGTTTTTTAGCATGTTAGATTTTCTGCTTCCATATCTGCTTTTTTTTTTTTATTTGTTGATTTTGCCTCAAGAGTAAGATACATGTATTTCCTCATTTTGGAGTTGAGTGAGGTTTTCCTGTGATTTGACATATGTTCAATTTAACAATTAGGTTTCATGGTTCCTAGAAAAGAGGGGCAGTGCCTGTCCAAGGTGGCCACAGGGATTTGTAGCGGGTCTGGCTCTGTCCTGGGCTCCCTTGGAGGGCAGCTCTAGGCTCTCTGGTTATTTTTAAATAATTTCAAAGGTCCCTGCTCACCTCCCTTCCTCCATTCCTACAATATTGTCATTGCTTTTCCTTTTTTGTTTTTGCTGTTGGGGAGGAGCCGCTGTCCCCAGGAGGAGCTGGGTACATACAAGACACCCTGGTCTGGCTACGCCAGGTACCTGCTTTCACCATCTTTCCCTCCTGCCCTTTTCCTCAGGCCCAGCAGACCCCAGGTCCTGTCCACTTGCTGACCGTCCCCTTATGACTGCACCTCCCCTGGGGTGGCCTTTCTGCAGCATCTGATACATCTCTTAGTTTGTATGTTTTCTTGAAGAGTTAGTACAACTGCCAGAGGTACTGGACATGCTAAGCTGAAGGTGATGTGATGCGCTGCTCCCTGGGTCTCCCGTCCAGCACTGCGTGGGAGGAGCCCCCACACGGCACGTGCTCTTCTGGCACATGGCCGTGCCCCCACGGGGAGCCACTTCAGCGCTCCATCTGCCCACTTCACAGGCTCAAGGTGCCACTGAAAAATGCTTTCTCCAAGTGTCCCTCCCTGAACAAAAACCCTTAATGTTGATGTTATCACATTCATCTTTTTAAAAATAGACTTCTCCTTTGTCTCGGATTTGTACTGTTGACATCTTATTTTTAAAAAGTCCTTGTCTGCTCCTTGGTTGTGAGTATACCCCTTATGATACCCTGAATTTATAACTTTACTTGAGGTCTTTGGTGGCAGCTGTACCCCAGGGTGGCCGGCTGCTGAGGTGCAGGCACCCACCGCCCAGCAGAGACCCAGGAGAGGGCTGCTCCAAATGCCTATGTGGGTGCAGCACCCACTGTCAGCCCTGCCAGCCCCATGAGGCCATGCTCTGGAGGGGGGTGGCTCAGTGGGTGCCGTCTGCCTCTGCTCAAATGTGGTCTTGAATTCACGGTGGGATGTAGGTAAGAACTGGATGGACATGCTGTGCCAGGTTCTCTTTTTTCATTCATCTTTTTGCCAATTTCCTTAACAAATATTGAATTTCCACCATGATTCAGACACACTGGAGTGACCCAGGCCTGTGCCAGAAATAATCAGGCCCCCCTAAGTCTTGAATTTAGTTTGCACTTAAAGGTGGGTGCATTGTTGCTGCTAGAAAATTCCTGGAAAAAATATTTTTACCTCCTTGAGAAATAACTTGGGGAAACAATGGGCTTCCTCATGGGACAGCGAGCGCCTCTCTCTGGAGTGGCAGAGCCCCATGTGCACAAGCAGCCCTGCTAGAAAGGCACAGGGACGACAGGCTCTGCCAGAGGCCCCTGTGTGGCCGAGGCTGGAGGGGGAGCTGGTGTGCTTGTGTCTATCTCTGTCGAGGCCTGGCCAGGTCATAGTAACAGCCGTGTGGCTCTCAGCCCCCTTCTCCATGCCTAGCCTTCTCCTGCTCACAGCGCTGCAGCTGTGCTGGTCCCAGGCAGCTCTGCACCGCGCTCCCTCTCCCTGCACAGGGTCAGTTGGGAAGGACCAGGCAACAGTGGGACCTAGGTGTGCACCGGCCACATGGCCTCGCTGAGGTTTGTTTAACTCAAGACTCAATTCTGGGTGTGTCCACAGGCCCCAGGTGACCAAAGGACAGGGGCAAAGTGAAGATCAGCCTGTAATGGTGGCAGCTTCACCCTGGTGCTGGACTATGTGGGCACAGATGCTGGGACATGCTCCCAGGGACACACCACATGCATAGCCAAGATCCCCCCCCCAGGCATCTCCCACCTGTATTAAGAACTTCTGTCTCGCTGCAGCTTCCTACCCCCAAGTGCTCTGAGGTCAGAGGCACTGTGGCTGAAGAAATAAAACCCACACGTGGAGCAGAGAAGTCCAGGTTTGCAGAGCCACTGCCTGTGTCTGCAGGGCCAGACGTGGGATGAGGTGGGGATCCGGCCCACAGTGCAGAGTTGAGGACTCTCTAGTGACTCATCTGGATATTCTGTTCCCTTCCCTCTGTCCAGACCTGGCAGGGGTCTCGGGCTGATCTCTCACTTGGGAGAAGGGAGGCTTGGTGGGTCTCCTCAGCCTACTGGGAGGTGGTGGCAGCTTGTGTGGAGTGAGGGCATCCAACAGCCCTCTGAGCTGACCCCTGCCCACACTGGACCACCAGGGCCCAGGAGGGGAACATCTATGCCCACAGCTCCCATGGCCCCTCAAGCTCTCCCAGTTTCTGCTCTGCCGCCCTCCCTGACCTCGGCTGACCTTCTATAATGCTAAGCTCACTGTCTCTGTGGTTCCTGGAAACACTTAGTAATTCCTTAATGATGAGATAATGGAAATAGCAGCGGTTGCCAAACGTCCTCTGTGGTAAAGACCCTAACTCTGTCATGTCCAGTACCTCTGACGCATCCCTGCACTGGGCAGGGGCAGGCTGGGGTAGCAATCAGAGCTCAGGCTCAGGCTCAGGCTCTTTTCTTCCTCAGTGTCCTGCCTGTGGCTTGCTGACTGGAGGAAAATTAGGTTCAGACATGTCAATCTAGTGAGCGACAAAGGTCACAACCCAACAGAACACTGAGACACTGAAGCAGCAGACACACCTTAGAGATCCCAGGAGAAGGGGGCAGCATGGCTGGGCTGTAGGGAGGAGAGCCTCAGGGACTCATGCTCAGCCAGCAGGTGGGAAGAAAGATAGGAGAGCGAGAAGGAGGGAGGGAGAGATAGAAAAGGAGAGAGTGGGGGGAGAAGGAGAGAGAGAGCAAGAGAAAGGGGAGGAGAAAGAGATGGAGGGGTGAGAGGGGGAGAGAAAGAGGGGAAAGGAGAGAGAGGGAAAGAAAGGGAGACAGAAAGAGAGAGGAAGGGAGGAAAGAAGGGAGATAAAGAAGGGAGGGAAGACGAGAGAGAGAGAGAGAGAGAGAGAGAGAGAGAGGGAGAGAGAGAGAGACAGGGAAAGGGAGGGAGAGAGGCCCTGTGAGATAGCTCATGCCTATAATTCTAGCACTCTGGGAGGCTGAGTCGGGAAGATCACTTGAGCTTAGGAGTTTGAGACCCCTCAGCAAGAGTGAGATCCTGTCTCTACTAAAAAAAAGTAGCCCAGCATTGTGGCAGACACCTGTAGTCCCAGCAACTCAGGAGGCTATGGCAAGAGAATTGCTCACGCCCTGGAGTTTGAGGTTGCTGTGAGCTATGATGATGCCAGGGCACTCTACCCAGGGTAACAGAGTGAGATTCTGGACAGAGAGAGAGGGAGGGAGGGGAGGAGAAGGAAAGAAAGAGAGGAAAGGAAGAAAGAAAGAAAGAAAGAGAGAGAGAGAGAGAGAGAAAGAAAGAAAGAAAGAAAGAAAGAAAGAAAGAAAGAAAGAAAGAAAGAAAGAAAGAAAGAAAGAAAGAAAGAAAGAAAAGAAAAGAAAGAAAAGAAAGAGAGAGAGAGGGAAAGAAAGAAAAGAAAAGAAAAGAAAAGAAAGAAAGAGAAGAGAAGAGAAGAGAAAGAAAGAAAGGGAAACATGATCAACCACTCTTACAATCAGGGAAATACAAAGTAAAACAATGAGTCACTCAACAAAAATTAATATATCTGTCTGCACTCAGCATTTATGAGGATGTGGGGAGGTATTGATTCACCACTGGCAGGGAAGTGAATTGACGCAACAGCTGTGAAGAGTAATTCGTCAATATCCAACAAAACCAAAGATGTTCAAATGGCACAACCCGGCAATTTCACCTCTGGGTATGCAGCTTAGAAAACTCTTCCTTGTAAGAATGGGTGCTTGCATATGAGTGTTTATTGTGGCAGTGTTTATAACCAAAAGAAAAAGAAAAAAAGGGAGAGAGAGAAAAAAGAAAAGAAAGGAAATGACCAAAATGCTCAATAGGAAAATGGATAAATAAATTATGATAATTTTTTTCAAATGGAGAATTGTTTTCAGACATTAACATGGAGGGAGGAGAGTGGCAGGAGGAAAGGGGAGACACACATGCGGCCTCTGTGCCAGTCTAACCCAGAAGCCAGAAGCCAACTCACTCCTCTAACATAATTAAATCTTCATCTCCATAGAAGCCCTTTGGCTGCAGTTAACAGAAATTGACTCTGATTTTAAAAGAAGAGACTCTTCTGGAAGGATACTGAGATAGCCCACAGATTCCATGGAAGGGCCTGGAGAACAGCAGGGACCAGCCCTCTGGAACCTCAGCAGACTGGCATATAAACCATCCGTCTAGCACAAGGTTTCTCACGTGGCTCTGTTGAGATTTAGGGCTGGACAATTCCTTGTGGCTAAGGCCTGTCTTGTGCGTCCTAGGATGTTTAGCAGTATTCCAGGACCGTCTGGGCCTGCTAAACAACAATGACAAATGCAACCAAAAAATAACCGGGCGCTGTGGCAGATCCCTGTAGTCACAGCTACTCGGGAGGCTGAGGCAAGAGAATGGCTTAAGCCCAAGAGTTGGAAGGTTGCTGTGAGCAGTGACGCAACACTCTACCAAGGGGGACATAGTGAGACTCTGTATCCAAAAACAAGAAAAGAAAGAAAGAAATGCAAATGCTGAATCAGATACGCTGGAGGTGGGCCCTGGCTTCTAACAATCCCTGGGAATTGTTCTGGTGCTCTTCAAGCTGGAGAGCTGCTGCTCTTGCGCTCAGCCTTGGGATAACCCAGTTGCAACTTCCTTCCATCCCTAGGTGGAAGGGGTTCAAGTGCATGGTCTCATCACCCTCAGCTGGATCACATGCCCTTCTCTGGCATGAGAGAGGCAGCTTCACACAGAACTATGCTGAGCAGGGAAAGGGTCACTCCCTTAAAAATTAATGGTGAAAGCTGCTGCTTCCAGAACGGAGAGAACAGATTCTGGGCTGGGTCTTGACAGGAGTCTTTCCTGCGGTGGATGGCACCATTGAGTTGCGGGTGGAGCTGAGATGGTTTCACAGGGCATGACGGCACCTGTGAACTACAAGCAGAAGACTAGGATTTACCCCTTAGTTCTGCTTCTTGCCAACCGCATAACATTAGCAGTTTCCTCACCAGCAAATGGGAGTAATTCTTACCCCCAGATTCCCATGAAGGTCAAATAAAATAATGTTAAGGCTTAATACCCATACAAGTATTTATTATCATAGGAAAGGCAAAAGTTTACAGCAGCGGGCAGGGCAGGTAGCCAAGGGAGGCAGTGGATTGAAGTCAGTGGATTTGAAAGTAATCAGATGGGCCTGCTTCATGCTGGACTCACATGTCTCTGGTTAAAGCATCAGCAACACGAATTCTCACGTCCCCGCAGCTACACAAAGCTGCCTTATGCGTACCGGACGGTGTGTCGGAGTTTGCAAAGTGCTTTCCCAGGCATATCTCACTGGACTTGATTCTTCCAACATCCCCCAGTGGCGAGGAGCACCAGCATTCAAGTCCTGATTTATAGATGAGGAAATTGAGGGTCAGCATGATGAAACTTTGACCAAGGGCACAGAGCTACTTAGTAGAACCAAAACCAAATGGAGGTTCTGAGACAGAGAGCTCATCATCGCCCTGCACTGTGGTGCCAAGAAAGGATACTTCACTCTGGGGAAACACGAAATTAAGGAGACCTTCGCGAAGCAGAAACGTGCACACATGCTGAGGTTCACACGTGCCCCTTCGTACACTTGGGATGCCTTCATCCAGACCCGACGAGCTGCAGGCCCCTGGGGCAGTCAGACTGCTAGAGAGTTTGGTTAGCAGCTCAGTGTTTTAAAAAGTGTTGCATCTTCAGTACACACCTAATCACAGCAGATTCCCCTGCATATGTTCCCTCTGACTCTGTCCATGCCACTGTCACTCACTCAAGACTCTGGGTCCTGAGAAGGAGCATCTAACTGGCTGAGCCTGGGAAGGGCACCGGGGCTGGAGGAGCAGTGATGAGGAGTTGCTTGTTCAGTTTCCACCAAGGGAAGCAGGATCCTCCCTCCCGGGGTCACCCTGTGTGGTTGTACACTAGCACGGGTAGGCTGAAGGGGTCCGTGGAGGCTGACATCCAGCCCACTTCTGCTCCCCAACTCACGCCTAGAGCTTAATAAGCAGGGTCGAGACTGCTTTCACCTCCAGTTGCCCTCTCAGTTGAGCAGCCTTGTGCAGTCTCCAACCTGCACAACCAGACATAGCAGCCCTATTTCCTTGAACGTGACTGGGTGACACCAGGTCTCATTCCCACATGGCAGCAACTGGAGAGAGCTAGGTCATAGCAGCCCTCCTGGGACAGGGTACACACTCTCTGTATCCCCACACTCCCCACTCAGCCTACTTCACTTGTTTGTGTCACCCGCCTGGCCCCTAAGGTATTTGAGTTTATGACGCCTGTCTTAAACAATAAATGTTTCACCTTGGTTTATCCAGGTAATTAGTTTCATGGTTTATTTCTGAATGACATTTCTCTTTCCCACCCAACCCCCTTCCCTAGCACTCCTAGTTAATCTATTTATTTTTGCTCTACCTCCTTCTAAAAATACATACAATACACAATTTTTTTTTCAAGTCAGACTCCTAGTAATCTCTGGAATGTGGGAAAAGCACTCTTACCACAAAGTTATATTAAGAAGGTTAATTATCAGAAAATTACTGTATAATAAACATATCAAACATTAAGTATGTACACTGTATATATACACTGAGAATTCCTGGGCAACCTCAGTCTATAAACCCATTCACCTTACCCACAACCTCAACCGACTCTTTATTCCTTTGACTATCATGGGAGACTTTGAGGTCCACTTGCTTATAGCCTCCCACCTTTCCCAGGACCCACTAGTTTTGCTGAACTTTCAAGGCAGTCAGGAGAACTTTCTCGGCTCCTCCCAAATGCTATGATCATTTCTCCCTTCTGCTGACATTGGCCCACTCCCAATTTCTTTGTGCATTTCCTACCTTGGAGGAAGCCATGGGGTCCCAGGATGCTATCGTGGGTTGTCTCAGTCAGCCACGGCTGTGTAACAACAACCACAAACATCACAGTGGCTTATGACAAGAGGTGTATGTAGCTGACTGGGGGTCAGATGGGGTGGCTTTGCTTCAGACTGCAGGTCTCCAGGTCACCCGGACCCACCCCATGTTTTTCTCATGGCTGTGGCAGAAATGCAAGACAGAAAACTCCAAATTGCACAATTTCAACTCCTGCCCATGTCACAGCCATCAACATCTCGTTTGCCAAAAGTAGTAAAATGGCAAAGCTCCAAGTCAAGAGCGGGGAAGTGAACTTGCCCCCTGGACACAGATGGATGAGAAGAGGGCAGGGTGGATATTCACAGGCAGTGCTCACATTCTCCCCTTTGGGGTCCTTTCCCACATGCCAAACACACTCATTCTGTCCCTAAGACACTCCAAAACGCTTATCCAATCCTGGTACTGAGCTGCAAATCCAGAACCTCATGTTCTGAGCTGCAAATCTCAGAATCTCCAGAACCCCAGGTCTCACTCAAGCTCCTCTTGATTTGATAGGGATTTAAAAATCAAAAAGACAAGTTGTTTCCCCAAAGTACCCAACATGTAATGGCAGGACAGGCACAAACCCTCCCGTTTGGGAGGGAGAGAATGGGAGGCGTGTGGCACTCACTGATCCACAGCAGTTCAGGTGTTAACGCTGGGGACTTGCTGCCAGGTCCTTCTGACCCAGAAGTGGAGAATGTGCCCCGACTTGGCCCCTATCCACACTCTCAGCATAGCTCCCAAAGTCTTTCTTCTCTGGGCTCTTGACTCTGTCTTGACTCTGTCCTCTGGGAGGCCTTCACCTTCCATCAGAGTTGGCCACTTCTGAGGAACACATTGGAGAATGTGACAATGGGCACACTCGGTCTGCCGCCCACTATAAAGAGTGGGGACCTAGATATTTGATTTCATCCCCAACAATCTCATTTTCTTTCAGATCAGTCCAGTAGTAGTTTTGACAATAAACTCGCTCCAAAATTGTGCTGGTTTTCAGTGCATTTGGTTCTGTTCAACTCCAGACACCAAAAGTCACACTATAATTCTTTTAAAAACCATGCCTCTCTCCTTCTCTCTAGACTCAAATTCTTGATTTTTCTCAGAAACCTTTTGTCCACCTAAACACTTCCTGCCCTCAGAGGAGCTACGGTTTTGTGGGAGTCAGAATCAAAAGCTTAAAGTATGGCCTGGCACCCAGTGGGTAGGGTGCTGGCCACATACACAGAGGCTGGTGGGTTTGAGCCCGGCCTGGGCATGCTATAAACATCAATGACAACCAAAGAAATAGCTGGATGTTGTGTTAGGCACCTGTAGTCCCAGCTACTTGGGAGGCTGAGGCAAGAGAATCACTTAAGCCCAAGAGTTTAAGGTTGCTGCGAGCTATGATACCACAGCACTTTACTGAGGATGACATAGTGAGACACTGTCTTAAAAAAAAAAAAAAAAGCTTAAACTATTCACAATTGAAGGAAAGGTTTCACCGAGTTTCCTGGTGGCCAAGGCAAAAAGGAAAACATGACGAAGTGGGCAATTCAAATATGTATGCTAGTTTGTGAGGCAAGTCACCTTTTTTTCCCCTATGAACCACTGAGTATAATAAGCATGCTAAAATTCAGATGGAGACAACTTTCTACAGGCCTAAGAACTCAATAATGACATTGGGTATAAAAGGGAAGGCCTGACAGAGCTCAGGTGAACCTCAGGCTAAAGTATCATATCCTGAGAGCAGATATGGGAGAGAAGGGAAGTTGGGGTGGGAACAAAGAGAGGGTATTTAAAGCTCTTCCGAGACAGAGAAACTCAAAATTTATACAACTGTATTTTATTTTGTTTTTCAAGCTGCAAAGAAGCTGAGGACAATCATAAATTAACAAGCTCAGTTAACTAGAAAACAAGGAGGAAGATAACATTATTTCAGTTCCTTGGTTTTCATTGTTTGTATTTTGAACTGGTGCCTGGGCGGTGTCACTTGGCCTGACCACTGAGGGCCCATGTGGGTCTTGTTTTTTGAGGGTGTGGGGGAGACAAAATCCTGGGTGCTCCCACGTGAGGTTTGTGGAAGAATCATCCACTCCAGCCCGTGGGCTTTACAAGCAAGAGGCTGTAGTGTCTCCCTGGGTCTGGCAGAGCAGGGTATACTCCAAAAGAGAGTCATTCTGTTAATAAGAGAAAAACGTTACAGAGACAAGCCCCTTGGTTGTAACTCTCTTTTACTCTAGGAAGAGGGATTTGGTTCCTGGGACCATCAGTTTCCAAACTCACCACTTACTCACGACCTTTGTACAACAGTGACTGCTCCTCCGGTCCAGTGGTTTAGGTAGCTACTCTGTTTTAGAGGCCAGGCTTCAAAGCTCTGGGGGCTACTTTTTCAGAGGAGGGCATGGAGATGCAGACACTGCGTTTATAGCATATCCCTCGTTGGGACTTTCAGGGACATGAGCTGTCGTCTCAGTTCAGAGCTACCTTGCACACGACCCTCCTCTCCTCAGTTCAGCTCTGACGAGCTCCAGGTGGACACCAGGGCTCTGAGAAAGGACAGGACAGTTTACTGGATGCCAAAGGTGGAGTTGTAAAAGCGCCTTCGAGCCAATGCCATCAGCACAGGAGGTAGTTTTGGCTCCTTGGCCTGTGTTCCTGCCTGGTTCATGGCCGAGTGCCCAAGCCAAAATTTGGTCAAACTCTTTCCCGGATTCCCAGCTGGGTCGCCCCTGTCCCAGGTTACTGGCATTTTCTCTACTTACTAAATGCCCTTTGTGATCTCAGTTGGTGGGAGACAGAAAAAACCCATTGCTAAACAAGGAAGCAACTGAAAACCGGAATGCCGATCTGTCTAGCCTGGTACCTGGTGATGCACCTCTCCGTCCATTCATTAATCTCTCCATTCACAAATATCTGTTCTCTGTGCACTGCAAAGCAAGGGCAGGCCTAGAAGTTTCCTTCAAAACTGGAAAGCCTGACCAGTGGTGGTCAGAACGGTTAGAATAAAGGAAAGGGCCTTCTGTCCACGATGATATTAGTGGGCATAGCCTGGAGGCCAGGTCTCCATTTGAGACCCCTCTCCAGCCAGGGTATCCTGAAGAGTGGCGTGAAAAATGAGATGGAGCCAGTAGGTTAGTAAAGCAATTAAAGGACAAAATTAAGACCATTCTCAGCACTGGCCCCCAAAGAGGGTTATGAACTAGAATAAAGTGCAACAAGCCTCATCTGAACCTCACCTAAGAGACTGGCCCCAGGATGCTGCCGCATTGAGGGAGGCCTCCCTGCTGTGGGGCAGGCATCCTCGGCCAGCAAGGAAATCATCAAAGGCTCCAGCAGCAGGACCGCTCCAGCCATTAGACAGTGGAAGACAGATTTCCCCTACAATGTGCCTTTAAAGCCAGCTCATTTACCTTCATGGGCCCCAGGAAAGCCCGAGATAGGTGCCATCCAGGAAACTCGGGCTGTTTAAGATCAGCACGGTTTAATGCAGCATAAGAGCCTTAGGTCAGATGAAGAAATGACTTCCTGACTGTATGGGCTTATTGGGCCATGAAAGAGGACTCCTAGAGAGACTGTGAAATCGCCTCCTCTCAAAGTTTTAGATTCCTTTTCGGGGAGGGGGACCGAGGGGGGCGGAGGGTTGAATGAGGGCCAGCCCAGAGGCAGGCGGAGAGGTCTGATGAATCCTCAGACCCTTCATCTCACCCCGGGAGGCCCTTTCCAGTCTAAGAACCAAGGTTTCCTCCTTTCTGGGTGGATTGTTGGTGTCCAAACAGAGGGTGGAGACAGCAAATATTAAATTCTTTCTAAATTGCTCTTACGGGCTTAGGGGCAACAGGAGAAGGATAAAGACTTCACGTTTTACTTTTTTATTTTCCTTTCCAGAAATGGGTTGACTGGGCAGCAGGCTCCAATTATGACATATTGTCAACAGGGAGGCCACGGGGAATATTTTAAATATGTGGGGTTTCTCCAGCATCATGACAGCTGTAGGATATAAAATAAAATCCGCTTCTCTCCAGTCTCCGGCCAGCTTGAAAGTATCTAATGGATAATTGGTGGGGTGGAAAGTGGGAGGTGGGGGTGGGGAGGCGGTGGGGTGGGGGAGGGGGAGGGGGGAGTACACAGAGTACATTTTCTTCATGTTGTAGAACATATATTTTAAATATCAGATGTAAACCCGCAGAACCCAAGGGAGCTATAGATTTTATATCAACAGAACATTTTAGAGTTTTGGAAATGGCCCCCAAATTTGAACACAAACTCCTCGGGCGACACTATGCCTCCAGCAGCAGGGCATGGACATCCTCTGGTCTGAAGAATGGAGAAAGTGGGTGGCCATGAGAGCCCTCTGGACTGTTTGGGGTCTGTGGTCCTCCTTCAGGACAATTCTAACTGGCTTGGGAGCACAACTGTCCCACAGGGCAGGTGCCACAGCCTACTTGAGGAAATGAGATCACATATTTAATGAATATTTTGGGGGGCCCTGGCATTGCTCCAGGAAATGAGGCATGGGGTTGTAGCAAGGCTTCAGTGACCCTGATCTCACCTGACCTCCCCTCCCCACCATGTCCCTGCCCTTGGTTCTTTGGAGAGCACAGAACTATTCACTCACTCACTCACTCATTCATTCATTCATTCAATCAATCACCCAAGGCATCAGTAACTATTCATTGCACTATTTCCAAGAGCTAAAAATGCAGAAAGGAATGAGACGGCCCATGGTCCTGCTCTTGTGGGCCTCACATTCTAGTGACAGGCCCCATCAACAATGAACAGGCACAGACATCGTGAACACTTTATGGATATTCACGCACTTACCTGGTATTTATTGAGCATCCGTCCTGTGACAGGCACTGTGACAATAACTGGGGATATCACGGGGAACAATCAGCAGTGTGGCCCTGCTGGTGTGAGAGACAGACAACTATCAACATAACCACACACTAAAGTGCATGCAATTGCCCAAAGTACTAGGACAGGGAGGTCTGTGGTTCTTTGAGAGACCATTAGGGGTTGGGTGACTTGGTAGGGAAGGAGGCCAGCACAGGCCTCCCTGAAAAAGGGGAGCTTGGCATGCAAGATGATTGATGAGCTTGGGGTAACTGGCAATGGATGACAGCAAAGGACAGTGTTCTAGGCAGAAGGGGCAGCACGTGCCAAGGCCCTGGGGTGGCGGGGGCATGGAGGGTGTGAGTAACTGGAAGGAAGGCAGGACTGGCTACATACTTAGTGGAGCCCAGAACAAAATGAAATGTGGAACTCCTTGTTCAGATATGGTTAAGAATGTCAAGGCAGTGACAACAGAGCATTAAAGCAAATACAGGATTGTCGTAAGCAAGGGGTCCTGTGTGACCGCACAAGGCGCATGCACACGAAGCCAGCCCTGGGAAAATTCTGTCCTGTGCACTTTACAGATAAGAAAACGGAAGCACAAGGTAAAGGGATTCGGTCAACGTCACTCAGCTAGCAACTGAAACAGTGAGGCCTCAAAATAAACCCAGGCCTTCTGATTCCAGCTCCAGGCCTTCCTGCTGAAATAGGGCTGGCCTGGCCTCTGCTCTGGGTTGCAGGGATCCTGGCAAGGTGGTTCTAAGCAGTTTAGAAGATGCTATAGACAAAGAAGTAGATTGCACATGTTTGAGATGCTGCTCCAGGTGAGACCTTTCAACTGTTCCCATTGCTGTCAGGACAAAGTCCAAAGGCTTAGACTGATGTACAGAGGCCCTTGGGATCTGATCTCTGATTAAAATTCTCCAGCTGCGCTGCCCACCACTGCCCCCTCTGGCAAAATGTGCCTTCCAGCTGTATACTCCTCGCCCAGCTGGGCCTTGCTCCTTCTGTCTCTGACCCTCTGCCTCAGACGCCATATTATGAAGGATGACTAGGGGTTAGTCAGCTAGGAAAGGGAGTGGGGTGAGGAAAGGCAGCGAGGCACAGGGAAGGTCACAACTAATCTTTCTGCATCCTTGGAATAAGCCATCCGTCTTTCCATCCAACCAACCACACATACATCAACCTTCTGTCCATTCATCCGTATATCCACCCACACATCCACCCATCCATCTACTCACACTTCCATCCATCTGTCCACCCATCCACCCATACACCCTTCTAACCACCCTTCCATCCTTCCATTCATCCAACAACTATTCCCTGAGCCCCATGTGCTATGTGCCAGACACTGTGAGGTGAATAAACTGCTCTTTCCCCACTACTCAGGTCCTATGGAAAAAGAAATGAGTCTCACCTATACCTCAAATCCCCAGTTTTGTAACCATTGTAAATCCAGATCCCTTCCCCACAACGTGGAGAAGATCCCACTTTCTTCCTCCTGATCCCATCTCCCTTCTTGCATCTATAGATGTCATCCCAGGATGGCCATGAGCCAATTGGGACACAGTTCTAGGCCCCTTTATTATTTTTCTGCAAGAAATAGCAATCCAGTGGTGATATTGTGGACTTGACGACTTTGCTGTAGATCTGAGGAGCTCCAAGAAAGGATAATGCCCTACACCCTGCAGCCTTCCACCATCTTGCTGGTTTACCACCAATAATTATCCACTTCCCCAAGCTATAAACCAGGTCCCTTCTGCACTGCACAGCCTCCTGAGAGTGTAATCTAGTCCTCACTCTCTACTGTGACATACCCCACAGGACAGCCTGCTGTCCCCAGAGACTGGGGACTATAATGTACTCCAATTCATCCTGCACGCAGACAGCAGTGATCCCGGTAGCAGAGTTCAGCATGCCCCTGCGGAGGCAGCGTAGAAACAGAGGGCCTAACCTCCCCCCAGGAGAGAACATTCCGGAAAGGATTCCCGGAGAAAGAGGGGAAACAGGAAGAGGACATTTCAAGCAGGACAGATGACAAGGACAGAGAAGCTGGAGAGGTTATGGTGCTTTAGGGGGGGACAAGAATGTCTCAGCAGGGCTGAAGGATCCAGTATGGGGGGCAGCAAGAGACGACATTAAGAGGGAGGCAGGCTCGGCGCCTGTGGTTCAATCTGCTAAGGCGCCAGCCACGTACACCTAAGGTGGCGGGTTCGAATCCCCAGCCCGGGCCCGCCAAACAACAATGATGGCTGCAACCAAAAAATGGCCGGGTGTTGTGGAGGGCGCCTGTGGTCCCAGCTACTTGGGAGGCGGAGGCAGGAGACTCGCTTGAGCCCAGGAGTTGGAGGTTGCTA
>CAUYQV010079968.1:0-22504 GCA_963574575.1 Galagoides demidoff
AAATAGCCGGGCGTCATGGCGGGCGCCTGTGGTCCCAGCTATACTTGGGAGGCGGAGGCAGGAGACTCGCTTGAGCCCAGGAGTTAGAGGTTGCTATGAGCTGTGATGCCATGGCACTCTACCCAGGGGGATAGCTTGAGGTCTCAAAAAAAAAAAAGTGCCATTCAAAAATTCATGCACAATTATTCGTAGCAGAATTACTCATAATAACCAAAAAGCAGAAACAACCCAAATTTTAATCAGCTAATAAATGGGTAAATAAAATGTCATATATCTATATAATATAATGTTTATTTGGAAGTGAAAAGAAGTGAATACTGATAAATGATACAGTGTGGATGGACTTTGACAACACTAGGCTGTGTGAAAGAAGCCAGTTGCAGAAGCCCAGGCCTCGTCTAATTCCATTTACATGAAGTGTGCAGGAGAGGCAGACCAGCACAGAATAATTAGCTGCAGCCTAGGGCTAGGGCAGGTGGAGGGGGATTGAAGAATGACTGTTCGTGGGTATAGGCTTCTTTTTGCACAAATCTGAGAACGTGATTAAGAAACATTGAATTGTGTACTTTAAATAGGGTCAATTGTATCTCAAGATAGCTATTTAAAATTATTGAGAAAATAAATGTGAAGGTAAAAATCTATGGATCTACATAATATCCTTCATATTCTACACAATATATTTAATAAGAATGATTATTTAAGGGACAATTTTCTAAAGCTTAAAGTGCATTTTCTTACAAAAATCTTTCATAGAAGGAAAGACTGCTTCATTTGCTCACTTATAAAATGAAGAGATTAGCTGGATAAACCTCAATATTCTTGGATCCCTAATAACTAAATATAATTCTACCTATAGTTAGTTTTCTTTATCGAAACACATCTTGAAAATATATTTGCCTCACATAATATTTTAAGTGTACCTATCAAATTTGTACTTAGGGTCCCTTAGGACTATTGCGTGTTAATGTCCATAATAATCCTGTGAGGAAAATACTATTGTTATTCCAATTTTACATATGGGAAGACTGAGGCTTACGCTAGAGGTTAAGTTGTCCCAGGTAATCTAGTAATTTAAAGAACTGGGAGTGCCTGCCAGGCATTCATGAGAACCTGCAGTCTTAACCATGGACTGTTTTACAGCCTTCTTACTATATTCTAGGCTATTTACATCAGTGTCCCCAACCCTTTTGACACCAAGGACTAGCTTCATGGAAGATACTTTTCCGACAGACTGAGCACTAGGGGTGTTGTGATATGAATCTACAAGCAATTGATTTACTATAGTCTCTGTGCCGAGAGACCATAAACTCTCTGGTAATGATCATCTGTATTTGCAGCCACTCCCCAGCACCAGCATCACCACCTCAGCTTCACCTGAGATCATCAGGCATTAGATTCTCATAAGGAGCGCACAACCGAGATCCCTCCCATCCACAGTGTATGTTAGGGTTTCTGCTCCTCTGATGCTCATGTGACAGGAGGAGGCGCTCAGGCAGTGTTGTAACATTGGGGAGTGGTTGTAACACTGCAAATGAACCTTCTTTCACCTTCCCTCCCATCACCTCCTGTTACGGGGACCCATTCATAACAGACCCATCCATGAACCTGGGGTTGGGACCACAGATTTACAAAATAAATATATTGACCTAAAGCAGTTTTTTAAAAAATATAAATCTATGTAGCCTTACTTAACTATCTCATCCTGTTCAGATGTTTCTAGTTCACTGTGTAATTTCTTTTATTCCCAGTAATCAGATTTTTGAGGTTATAGGGACTGGTTTCAAAGTACATGGCTGTTTACTAGGCTTTATTCTGCAAACTTAATTAGATCTTGATTTATTTGCACACTGGTAAGTTCCTTATCATGCACCAATTAAGGTCACTGAAAAGACTGGAGTATTTCCATTGTACTCATCCTGTGACTCCCACGCTCAGCTTAAGTGAACTATTAAAAAACTTGAGGACAAGCTGTTTCCAGAAATGAACCTTTCAACTCCTCTAAATTCAAAAGCTGACTTTTCTGAGAACAAACAGTATGTGCTTATTGAGTTGTCATAGTGAGTTCTTCAGAGATCTATATTTTTCCTCCTTTGAATAATATATTTTTTAAAAAGCTTAACCTCTTGAGAACCGGTGTGCTCCATTTCCAGCTTGAAGAGTTTTTAATATCACTGTTTTATTAGTCCTGCCTGAAGATTCACCCTCTCCTTTTAGTTTATTTTTAGCAAGAGACATGATGAAATTTAATTTACCTAGTTCAGGCCACAGGGTGTTAATATTTCCACTACTGAATGCCAGCAGAGTGCCCCTGGGTACTGATACTTCCATTAGAGAAGGTGGTGCTGTCAGAACAACAGAGACTAAAGGCTGAGGTCTGTGGTTCTTGGCAGATGGTTGCTCTTTTCCTGAACCCTGATGTACAGGCACAACTATTCAACTGCTAACAACAGCGGAAATTACCCAAGGAATTAAAAGTCAGTTCAAGGAAAGGATCCATTTAAAAATAGCAACTCTGAATTGGCATCAGAGGATTACATCAGAAGCTTAAATAAAAGTTTGACAAGGTACCAGAACTTGCCATCCCACATGATATAAAATTATTGTTTTGCAGGAAGAAAAGCAATATTTTAACAGGCAGTGCCTTAGCTTCCAATTCAGTTTCCCTGGAAAAATGTTTCACAAAAATGTTTGCCCCCCAAACCACCATACTCTTCATTATATATGTAAGTTATAGTAAGGCCATTTTTGACAAGCGTTGTAAATAGAAAGAATGGAATATGGCTTAGGGAGGCAGTTAAAGCTTCCACATTTGACTGAATAATTAAGCAATGAATGGTGGTATCTCTTTTCCATTGGTTTATTGAGCAAAAATATGTGTACAGGGAAATTGGTATATACTGAATCAAAGAGATAAAATAAGCCCCAGTGACTATCTCTAAACCACACAAAATTTACAGGGACAAACTCAAACTAGAGGTCACCATACAATGTGTTCTGTACTGTGATCAAAAGAAATGTTAACTACTACATGAGCCCACCGGAGAAAGAAACAAATTATTCCAAGAAAGTGAGAAACACTGCACAAAGAAATTGAATTATGACTTGAAATATTAATAAAAATGTTCTGAGTAGGGCGGGGGGATGTGACATTTCAAGAAGGAAGACTAGTTTGTGCATGATTAGGAATGATCAGAGAATGTTGAGTAATTCAATATAATATTCAAAGTGAATCATACTGGAAGTCAAGGTTGGAAAGGGTGTTTTGATTTAGGTTGTTTTGGATCTGGGGAGCCAGCTAGGTTCTATGAACTTGCTATGGAAACCTATGAAATTTTAAGAATGGCGGGTAGCACCTGTGGCTCAAGGAGTAGGCTGCGAGCCCCATATACCTATAACAGGGGTGGTGCTTTCAAGCCTGGCCCCGGTCAAAACTGCCAAAAAAAAAAAAAAAAAAAGAATGGTAGTCATATAATCAGATTTATGTTATACAAGGATAGTTTTGCCATCGATGTGACTGATAGATTCAAAAACAAAGACAATGAGAGCAAGGATGTTAGATACATAACAGATATTCAAATAATCCACTTGAAAAATGGTCTAGGATTATTGAATTAAGCAGCTTTAGAGATCCACACAGCAGATTGGAGAGATATTGCACAGGAAAGTAACAAATAAAGAAGAGAAGGAAGTCTTGGAGCTTTGTGATTTAGGACCAAAAAAAAAAAAAAAAAAGATAATTACATTATTAGCCAAAACAAGAGTATTAAATGAAAGAGCAAATTTGGGTAGTGAAGTTTAAAGAGTTCTATGAAAGAGGAGATGCCCAGCGTACATTCTGTATACAGCTCTGAAGCTTAGTGAAGAAAGCAAGATTTGAAAACTAATATGTGAATGCCTGGCTTTAAAGAAGTGATTAAAGCTACAGAAGTGAAAGATGTATGACAAGTACCCTGTGTAGATATGTAGATGAAGCAGAGAAAGGGCTCAAAGATGAGACCCTGGAGAAGAGCAACTTTGTAAGGGCAATACAAAGCAAGAAAAACCAGGAACGGAAACTTAGTGAAAAGTGACTACAATGTCAGGGTGATATATTATTATAGAATTCCTGGAAAAGATTTTGAAAGACTTTAAAGAAGAATTAAACAGAATTAGGTCTAAAACTGGATCCGTAAATATGGAAATACGGCAGTCACTGATGGTATCAGTGAAAGCAGTTTTTAAATTTACTTATTACATTGACAAATAATGATTGCATGTATTTATGGAATGCAACATGATCTTTGAATCTATGCATATACTGAAGAAAGATAAAATCAAGCTGATTAGCATCTGTTACTTTACCAATTGACTTTTCTGGAGTAAGAACGTTAAAAATTTACTCTCTTTTAATTTTGAATTATACAATATCCTAGTACTAACTGTGGTCACCATGCAGTGAATTTCTTTCCTTTAAAAGGCTGAATAGTCTTTCGTTATATATATACCACATCTTCTTTATCCGCTTATCCCTCGGCTATCGTAAATAATGTTGAAATGAACATGGGAGTGCAAGTACATCTTTGACATAATAATTTCAATCCCTTGGATATGGAACCATAAGTTGATTGATGGATTATATTTTTTAATTTATTTTATTGTATTTTTAGAAATAGGGTCTTTTTTGTCACCTGAGTTGGAATGCAGTGACATGATTAGTAGCTCACCATGGTTTCAAACTCTTGGGCTCAAGGGATTCTCTTGCCTCACTGCCTTCCTTTCTTCCTTTCTTTCTTCTCTACTTTCTTTCTTTCCTTCATCCTTCCTTCCTTCCTTCTTCCTTCCTTCCTCCTTCCTTCCTTCCTTTCTTCTTTCTTTCTCTCTCTCTCTTTTTTTTTTTGGTAGAGATGGGGTCTTGTTATGTTGTCCAGGCTGGTCTTGAACTCTTGGCCTCAATCAGTCCTCCCACCTCAACTTCCTAAAATCCTGAGGTTACAAGCATAAACCCTTACACTTGGTTAGATTATATTTTAACAGTCTAGTTAGATGCTGTACTTCAAGTTCCTGAAGAGGAAAAGGAGAGAAATAAATGGTTCCTCTTGGAATAGAATTTCTGATAGAAGCAAGATGATGACTAAAGTTAGAGGATGCCAGCAAAAGATTATTGAGGTTTGGAGCTTATATGCTTGCTTAAATAAAAAAGGTTCAAGTATGTTTGCAAAGTGAAAGAAGGATATATAAAAGGAAGATTAGAAAACAGAGAGATAAGCAACATGGCAAAGTGAGATGGTCCCACTAACCAGTAGTCTGGGACAAGAGTGTAAGTGGAAATTTCAGTTTCTTCCTCTTAGAAGAAAGGCCATGAAAAATATTAATGCAATTATAAATAAATAAATATGGAAATAGAAGGAAAAATTGTAGAAAATTCAGTATTTTCTTTCAAGGAAGAGTGAAATCAGAGAGTGAAGAAAGCAGAACTACATAAACCCAGAGACACATGTCTTGCCATTGTGCATTTTGGAGCGTTTCTGGGGTTACTTCTAAACTTCACATTTGACAACATAAGCTTTAAAATTAGATATATTTTGTTCTTCCACTTATTGAATGACCTTGGACAGGATTCTCTAACTATAAAATGGGGAGTAATAACATGATGTACCTTCTAGAATTCTTGTCTGAAATAAATAAGATTAAGTACTTATGAGAGCATTCAATAAATGCTACCAATCATTCTTATCATCATCATCCTTTTCATTGTAATTGCATTTTCAAGAGAGTTTAGTATTTTTGGATTCTTTCACTGCCAAATTTTAAAGATCATAAATTAATGGGAAATATTTCATTTCTCTTAAGCATAAGTAATTTAAATTCATTGGTCAAAACTTATAAAATTTAGCATCTTAATAATGAATAATTTTCTAACTGAATGACAGAGTTTACAAAGCACTTTATAACATGTTATATAATTTAATATACAGAATGACTTCTTTAATACTATTACAACAACCACTGATTTTCTCTTTTTAAAGATGAAGAAATTGAAACCCAATTTGTTTATTCATTTATTGAATACATAGTTCATTTACTGAATACAGATGGCTTACTCATTGAGGTATATTAGGCACCTTGTTAAACCCTGAAGATAGCAAAAACAAACACAATTTCCCCTCATGGAATTGCAGTCTACTAGATGTGGGTAATAAGCCATTTCCAATTTGCTATTGTGAAACAACAAGTGTTATAACAGTTCTGAATAAAAGTTACATGATTCTATGAAAGCCTATAAGAAAGGGACAAAACCTTTTCTCAAAGTGGGAAATGTCTTCCTTGAGGAAGTTATGTTTAAGCCCAGACCCAAAGGATGAGTGGGAGTGAGTTAGTTAAAAAAGAGTGAGAGAAGTGTATCCTGGGAAGAGAGAACTTAAATAAGAGTAAGTCCTGGGATAGGAACTGCATCTCGAAAACTGGAAAAGGCCCCATGAGCCTGGAGTCCCAGGGAGGAGTGTATGGTAGAATAACATGAACTGACATGTTAAGATGGAACTAGAAGACCATGGTAAGGACTTCTAAACAAGACCATGTTAGACACTTTGGCTCTTATTCTAGAAGCAATGGGAAGCCACAAATGATTCTAGTTCATTGAATGGTTTGAACATCTGTTAAAGATCACTCTGGCTTCTGCATGAAGCATAGATAGGGTGAAGGAGGTAAAAGCAAAAGATGACTTTCCAGTTAGGAAACAGTGGAAGAAGTCCAGATGTCAGAGAAAGGCGGGTCACCCCAGGAAGGTGACAGTGGTGATATATAAAGAAATGGACAGAATGAAAAAAAATTTAGTAGTAAAAATGACAGAATTGAATTGGGAGGGTCAATGAAGAAAAGAAGTGTCAAGGATTCCTTCTAGGTTTCTGTCTTAAGCAAATAAGTGAGAATGGAGACATTCACAAAGATGGGGCACGCTAGAGGACATGTACACTACATGTATTTATCTTACAGTAGCCTTTTATTTTTTATATCTAGTATGCCACAAATTCATAGGAAATAGTTTCCAGCAGCTCAGGCTCCTTTCCTTGGTACTCACAGAGTGAGCTTCTCTGGATGCAGCAGGCTGGAGCTTCAGCTGAAGCCAGATGCCTTTCTCTTGGGCTTCCTTTTTTCTGACCATTTTCCTTTGGGCTTTTAAGGAAGCTATCTCAGCTCTTGGAGTGCTTGATATCATCAATATGCACATTAATCCTGTTGGGAAGAATCTTGCCCTTGTATGTTTACAACAACACCAACAGCGTGCAGAGTACGACTGTTGACTCTTCCAGTCTTGCCATGGTAACATCTGTGGGGCATGCATTATGAACACAGTGTCTATTCCCTTTATGTCTACAATATCACTTTCTTGTAGATGCATATATATGTGGCCAAAGGAATGACTCTTAAAAGCCTAGAGAACATGTATCGGGTGCCTCTCCTCTTTCTCTTGGTGTTGATCCTTTTGATGAATTACTGGAAGATGATGTCTCTGGCCGAAAGGCGATATGTAAATTTGAGAAGTCTTGCTGTTCAGGTTGGGGTATGTTGGCTTTGAGGTGTTCTTTCAACTGCTGAATTTACAGATCTGGAAGTTCAAAAAGAAATCTAAGCTAGAGACCCCATTTTGGAAATCATCCACAGAAGAATAGGAATTAAATCCAAGAATATAGATGGATTTCCTTAGAGACAGGGAGTATAGGGTAGTTAAAAAACAGCCTTGATATTTAGATTCATAATCCTTTATTCTTTTCAGATAACCATGCTACTTTTGCATGTAATGTTTGTTGTATCCAAACACAATATTGATATAGTACTCTCAATACACCACTGACTTCTTATCACTGACTCTTTAAGCTTGTCTATAAGTAAAATCAAAGTGTAATCATATGTGAGGAACAAAATCAAGATTCATCAACTTTAATTTGTAATTTTAACTCACTAATACCAGGACTGTTTGTTAACTCTCAATATCTATATGTAAGTCTATAAATTATCTATCAGGAAATAGATCTGTACAATTTCTAGGTCTCTTTAAGTCCAAGATTCATTATTAATGATAGTCCTTTTGGATTATAATTGGATAAGTGTCCCAGTCTGATTACACAAGTTTCATTGTATATTTCTGTTGATACATTTAGAAAGCTAATAAATAATATTCCCAAGCTAATCTTGTGATTTCAGGAAAGTGTATATGGTAATATCAACACAAAAAATCAAAAGTCTTTGCTAGAATTACTATAGAAAGCTTATGGGCTTGCTGTTCTGGATATTTTTTAGTTCCACAAATAAAAAATCTTGGTAAAATACTTAAAGTCTCAGAGTTTGAGTTTCTTCATCTGTATAAGAAGAATATTGAACTAGATCTCCAAGTTTCCTTGGGTTCTAATATTCTGAAACCATGTAAAAATCCTTGAAGGAATATGAATTATTCAGTAGGTAGAGGTTTATAATCATCTTAAAGAACCTTATTCACCACTTTGCCTAGAAAAAAATTTCTTCTGTCACATCTGATCCTTTGAGTACTAGAAAAATAGCAAAAATGTTCATATTGACATTTTTTTCTTCTAAGCTAATGCCATCAGACTCAAAACCTGTTGGAGAAACACTTCTGCATTTCTGATCATTTTCTAATTCTAACCTGACATTGGGGCTATTAACTGTGAGTAGTAGCCTCGTGGCATATTCTGCATGAATTCTTGCTGTGCTGTTCTGGAGTCCTGACATTTCCATTACATTTATACGTGATCTCAGATTTCTTTGCTTTTCAGTTTATTCAAAGTTGCTTTTTTTAAAAGGTCAACATTTGTTACATTCCATTTGGCTTTTACCTATCACTTCAACAGTTCTTTGAGTAAGACATTGTTCTTCTATGATTTTTTTCAAACTAGAAAAAGAACAAATGAGAAAAACAATGCTATGGGGAGAAAATAAGAAAAGAGTAGAAAGGATGAATAAAAAAGCCACATGGAAGAAAGTGAAGGATACATTTTTCTTTCTTTTTTTTTTTTTTTTTTTTTTTTTGTGGAGACAGAGTCTCACTTTATCGCCCTCAGTAGAGTGCTATGTCATCACAACTCACAACAACCTCCAACCCTTGGGCCCAGGCAATTCTCTTGCCTCAGCCTCCGTAGTAGCTTGAATTACAGGTGCCCACCAGAACGCCTGGCTTTTTTTCTGTTGCAGTTTGGCTGGGGCCAGGTTTGAACCCACCCTCGGTATATGGGGCCAGTGCCCTATCCACTGAGCCACAGGTGCTGCCCAGAAGACATTTTTCTGTTGAAATTTTATTTTATGTCTCTACTGGCCTTGTTGAAAGATCGCCTAGAACCATTCCTAGAGCCCTGTGAGATGAGAGAGAAGTACTAAGAGAAAAAAAGATGAATAATGACAACTTCTGAGTCTGAATGTTGGTTAGATGACTTTTGAGCCAACATGTGCCCAGGAAAGAGATAGCAAGAATACCTCTGTCTTAGAAACAGCCCACAGAGGCTGATTATGTGACTTAGGGTCCAGAAAAACAGCACATCCCCAAACTACCATACACCAGTGGTTCTAAAAGTGAGGTCTGACATCCCCAAAATATTTACAGGTGTCACAAGGCCAGAATTATTTCCTTAATGATTCTAAGATACCGTTTGTATTCATCACACTCATTCACTCCTATGTGGAGAGTGCAGTTTTCCAGGGACTTTGTGTCTTACAATATTGCAACAGATTTAATGCAGAAGAAGATAAGAGAATCCAGCTGTCTTTCATTAAGACAGACATTAAGGAGATTTGCAAAAAATGTAAAACATTATTGCTAATCTCACTAAATATTCTTTGTTTTTGAAAGCATAACTATTTTTTAGAACTATATTATTTATATTAACATGTAATGGGTTTATTATTGTTATTTCAAATGAATAACTACATAATTTTTATATGCCCTGGGTTTATTTCCAATGTGGTAATTATTATTTTTTATTGAATGGTAACTATGTACATTAATGTACTTCTGGGGTACAGTGTGGGGTTTTCACACACAATCCGAAACACTTCCATCAAACTGGTTAACGTAGCCTTCATGTCATTTTTTTAGTTATTGTTTTAAAACGTTCACATTTCTACTCTTAGAAAGATTCACTTGTAAGATAAACCTCAGAAGTGATCCCTCCAATCCCCCTCCCTCCACCCATTCCCCCCCCCACCCCGGTAATTATTGATAGATGTAATTTCCACATAAACAAAATCTCCTTGAAGTCTTTAATAAGGTTTAAGAATATAAAAGTATCCTGAGATCAATAATTAGAGCACCATTGCTGTCCAATACTAAGCACTGATCAGTTACTACCTCTACCTCAAGCCAAAGAGTTACCTAAATACTCAGCAGTCTTCCTTTCCTGCACATGTAAGCACTACCATTTCAACGTAATCCTTTGCTTGACCCTACACTTTATGTTAACCCTACATTTTTGGCAAGATACACAATTGATACTTCATTGAAGTTCCTTTGAAAAATGTTTATCTTGAAGTTACTTTAACTTTACCTAATTTTGTTGTTCCTTCTGAGTTTTTAGCCACGTATCCTAAATTTCATAATAGACAACAACTTTTTTTACCTTACATACCTCCAAACAAGTAATGAAAATGAAATTTGAATGACTGTTATCTTTTTTATATGTCAAACCATATCTCCATTTCATGATCTATTTTCTGATTGATTATGAGGAAGTTTCTCATAAATGTAAATAAGAAGTCCAGAGCCTAGTTGACATCAGCTTGATGAATATTCTAATAGTACTTTTTTCTCCCCAATAGAAAACATGAGGTCTGTTTCCCCATAATTCGTATTCTCAGGGTTAGCAGAAACGTTTAAAAGCATTTCATGGCTTATGATAAACAGGAATTATATGTGTGTTTTTCAAGGAAATCAAATAAAGCATGATAACCTGGCTAGTGGAAAATTCAAAACAGGTTGGAGTACTTCTGTTACATCTGACATTTCAGTGGGTAAATATCACACCAAAGTCAGAGAACAAACAGGTAGCCCTTACCTACGGAGGAGCGAGCTACTGAGCATGAAATGCTAACAACTATATCCCCAAAGAATGTTTAAATAACTTCAGATAATATCGCAGGGAAGAAATGCCAGGCTCTATGGAACATATTTGTCCATTGATCTAGACCTGAGTTCAGGGGCTCTGAAAAGGTATTAGACATAAATTCTCAGGAAGTCTATCAGGTTAGAGGAATATTCTAAGTCAACTAAAAAGTGGGATGCTTGCTCTTTCACACAGCAACGTTCGCTCTGAAAAAGGCATAGGATGCAGAGCGTTTTTCTAGTGCTGGCAATGAGTTTGCAATTACTCATATGCATTTATGAATCAGTTGTAGAAACCTTACTTTTAGAAAAGTATTTATTAATTTGTTTAGCAATTAATAAAATTTTCATATGGAAAATGTGAAAAGATTTTAAAACTGAGCTTAAAAGAGAAAATTAAAGTCACCTAAGAAAATTCCATTCAGACATTTGGTATTAATATTTTGATCCTTCTCATCATGCTGTTAATCATATTAGGAAAATATACATGGGTGGTGCCTGTGGCTCAAAGGAGTAGGGCGCCAGCCCCATATGCTGGAGGTGGCAGGTTCAAACCCAGTCCCAAGCAAAAAAAAAAAAAAAAAAAAAAAGAAGAAGAAAGAAGAAGAAAGAAAGAAAATATACATGTATTTTTTTAAAACATGGAGTTATCCTATATAAATGTTTTGTAATATTTTCTTATCATTAAATATTCTTTTACTCCTTTCAGCGACTGCATATATTCCATCCTATGGACATAATGTATTTAACTTAACGCTTTATTTTTAGACCTTGGTGTTATTTTTAATTTTGTTTGCATACACATGTATTCACACACATCTCCGAATATAGCCTTAAAATAAATTCTCAAAAGTTATATTACTAGATCAAGGAATAAACACACTTGAAAGGCTTTCTTTTTTCTTTTTTACACTTTAATGCATGTTGCCATATATTGCCAGCGGGATATGAAAGAGCCCATGTCCCAGGAACTTTAGTAATGCTGCCAGCAGCCATCCTTTTCAATGTGGCCAACTTTTCTTAAAATAGTCAAATGCGAGTTATGCTTGCATATGCTTTAATGTCAAGTTAGGCTTTAGTCACATCTCAGGATGTCTGGTGGTTAGTTTCATAGCAACCTCTCTTTCAAATCCTTCCTGAACTTCAAGTATCTGTAATGAATAAGAAGGAAACAAAGTCCTTTCCATCAAAGTACAAAAATATTCTTCCCAGCATGTACACACACTGATACTAATATATAATTTTCATTTTGGACCATACCGCATAGGGACTGTATTTCTAGTTGGTTATTTCCCTGATCCTCAGAAAAGTGCAGACATATCTCACTTTACTGAGCTTTGCCTTACTGTGATTTTTAGATACTGCTTTCCTACAAATTGAAAGTTTGTGGAAATCTTGTTTAAGCAAGGGTAGGAGCATGCTTTTTCTAATAGAAAGTGTTGGCTTCATGTCTCTGTGTCATATTTCGGCAGTTCTTATATCAAACTTCTTCATTAGGGTTATATTTGTTGTGGTGACCTGTGATCAGTGATCTTTGGTGTTACTACTGTAATTGTTTTGGGGCACCCCAAACCACAGTGGATGGCAAACTTAATCAACAAACATTGTGTGTGTTTGGACTGCTCCACCAACCTGCTGCTCCCCCATCTCTCTCCCTCTCCTTGGGCCTCTCTATTTCCCGAGACACATTGCTATTAAAATTAAGCCAATTACTAACCCAATCCTGGCCTCGAACTGTTCAAGTGAAAGGAAAGGTTGCACACCTCTTACCTCAAATCAAAAGGTAAAAGAGACTGAACTTATTAAGGAAGGCACATCACAAGCTGAGGTAGACCAAAAGCCTGACCTCTTGTAACCACACAGTTAGCCAAGTTTTGAATGCAAAGGAAGAGTTCTTGAAGGAGATTAGAAGTGCTACCCCAATGAGGCCATGAATGATAAGAAAGTAGGAGGACAGACTCATTGCTGATATGGAGAAAGTTTGAGGGGTCTGGACAGAAAATTGACCCAGTCACAACAGGTCCAAGCTTAATGCAGAGCAAGGTCCTAATACTTTGCCATTGCATGAAAGCTGAGAGAGGTGAGGAAGCTGCAGAAGGAAAGTTGGAAGCAAGAAGAGGTTGATTTGTGAAGCTTAAGGAACGATGCCATCTCCATAACTTAAAAATGCTAAGTGAAGCAGCAGGTGTTGCTGTACAAATTGCAGCAAGTTTTCCAGAAGATCTAGCTAAGATTGCTGATGAAGGTGTGTACAGCACCTTGTGAATATGAAAACAACTTATTTTCAATGTAAACCAGACACCTTTTATTGGAAGAAGATGCCACAGCTAGAGAGGAGAAGTCGAGATGTGGCTTTAAACCTTTGAAGGACTGGCTGACTCTCTTTTCGGGGCTAATGAACTTGAGGACTTTAATTGGAACCCAATGCTCACTTACCATTCTACACATCCTAGGGGCCTTCAGAACTATGCTAAACCTACCCTGTCTGTGCTGTATACATAAATGAAATAAGAAAGCCTGAATGACATCACATCTGTTTACAGCATGGTTTACTGAATATATTAAGCCTTCTATTGGTACTTACTGCACAGAGAAAAGAAATTTTCTTCCAAAGTATTCCACAACTCAATGACCACACATCTAGTCACCCAGGAGCTCTGATGGAAATGTATATAAGGAATTTCATGTTGTTTTCATGACTGGTAACACAGCATCTATGTTTAAGCCCAAGAATCAAGGAGTACTTTTGACTTTTAAGTCTTACTGCTTAAGAAAATATATTTCTTAAGGCTATAGTTGTCATAGATATTGATTCTTGATGGATATAGGCAAAGTAAATAATAAGTCTTCAGGAAAAGATTCATCATTCTTGATGGTGTTAAGAACAGTTGTGATCCATGAGAAGAAGTCAAGAGGTCAACATTAACAACAGCTTAGAAGTTGATTCTAACCCTTATTTATGACTTTCAGAGGTTCAAGACCTCAGTAATGGAAGGAACTGTAAATGTGATGGAAATAGCAAAAGAACTACAGTCATAGGTGAACTTAAAGATGTGACTGAATGTCTGTATCTCTTGATAAAACTTGATGAAGAGTTGCTTCTGTGGATGCGCAAAAGATTGTTTTCTTGAGATAAAATCTATTCCTGTGGAGATGCTATGAGTGCTGTTGAATTGACAACAGAGGATGTAGATCCCTTACACATAAACTTAGTTGATAAAGCAGCAAGAGGGTTTGAGAGGATCAACTCCAATTTTGAAAGAAGTTCTACTATGGTTAAAATGTTGGCTCGGCGTCTATGGCTCAAGTGGCTAAGGTGCCAGCCACATGCACCTAAGGTGGTGAGTTCGAATCCAGCCCAACAATGGATTCAGCAAACAACAATGATGGCTGCAACCAAAAAATAGCCGGGCATTGTGGCGGACACCTGTAATCCCAGCAACTAGGGAGACAGAGGCAGGAGACTCGCTTGAGCCCAGGAGTTGGAGGTGGCTGTGAGCTGTGATGCCACAGCACTCTACCCAGGGAACAGCTTGAGGCTCTGTCTCAAAAAAAAATAAATAAATAAAAATAAAATAAAATGTTATCATCACATGCTATAGAGAAATCTTTTGTGAAAAAATATTGCAAACTTTACTATTGTCTTATTTTTAAGAAATTACCAAAGCCAACCCAACCTTCAGCAGCCACTAGTATCAAGGCGAGACTCTCAACTAGCAAAAAGGCTAGGACTCCCTAAAGGCTAAGATGTTTTTTAGCGTTTTTAACAATATTTTTAATTAAGGTTTTATAATTAATTTTTAGACAATTCTATTGCGTACTTAATAGACTATGGTATAGTGTAAATGTAACTTTTTATATACCAGGAAACCAAAATATTTGTGTGACTTGTTTTATTGTGATATTCACTTGATTGCAATGGTGTGGCACCAAACTTACAACATCTGTGAGGTATGCCTTAATATCCTTTTTTTCTGTTACCTTCAGATTTGCTTTTCCTCTTGCCTTTTGGACAAAGGAGAAAAAACATCTTGAATTTATATGAGTGGTGTTTGTTAAATTAAACCTGTTGTGACCAATGTAAACTCTCTCAGAATGTAGGGGGAAATAAAATTGACTCCATAGTGTGTTTTCATCATTATTATCATCGTGATCGATGCATTTTTATTTACAGCCCACCATATAGAGAGAATGGTGCTAAATCCTAGAAATAAAATGAGAAGATAGAACAGGCCTTATCCTCAGTTGATTTATTTAGAGGTTGAGAATTGAAAACACATATGTTCATTAAAATGAAAAGACAAATTCTAACAAACACATGAATACCCAAAGTACCCAGCAGGAGTCAGGTGGTATCTGATTTAACCAGTGGTCAATTAAACATCAATGTATACTAACTAACTAGTCTCTCTAAGACTTCAGACTGTTCTCAAACTGACCTTGATGTCTGTAAGCTTCAGACAAATGGTTTAGTAATAAAGAGCAATAAATTAGACTCAATCACATTTCGTCAGGAGAATTTAAAGTATTTGTGCTAAAACAAGCTCATCAGCTTCTAACTTTGCATTTTTATTGTCCCCTGTCTATTCTCCATCGGTGCCTGATGTCATGCTGAGATCTTCTGACCTTTGCAATACTTCATGACATCCATCTGGACTTAAGTTCTCACTGGGTCTTGTTGCTGGAATGTTCAAAGGGGGAGAGATATTGCAAATGTACTTGCAGGTCAGAAATAAGAGTGTTGAGTGACTACATTTGGAAGCGAAATTATTTTTGCAATTAAAATACTCGGTTTAAAAGACATAAAAAGTAACTTGTTTAGCATTCCATTACAAGCTGCTGCAAAGAACAGTTGAGTTGAGAAATGTATTTTTTTTTAGCAGCACAATATTCATTTCACCTTTCAGTAGCCTGATATGCTAGAAAAAAAAAGAAAAGAAAAGAAAAGAGTTGGACATCAGAGACCTTAAAGTTTTATGACCTCCATACTCCCAGGAGACCATCTGTGCAGCCCTCTCCTGACTGGTGAAGGTTGAAAGCATTCAGTTAATTCCCTAAGAAAGGAATTCAGAGTTACATTTATTTGCTTATTCATTTCTTAGTTTGTAAAATGAGTTACCGTAACTACTTCCTTCAAGTATTAAACTATGCCTGGTAATTCTTTCTAAAAGCTTATTTATTTAAAATTAATAGTTTTTGCCCAAACCCTAGTGATATCTAATCAGTCAACTCAGAGTGTGAAGATTATGTGCAAGCAGCATGGTGCCAAAGTTAGCTCCAAGCGCTTCTCACGAACTTTGAGATAACTGAATCTAATTCTTTTGATGGGGCAAGAAAATGACTATCTGAGGAGCCCATCTGAGAGCAAATCTTCGGGAATGTTAAATATATTCACAAACTTACTTTGATAACAAATATTTATTAAATGCCTGCTGGGTGCCAAATCTTACAACGGTCACATACAATCCAAAAATGAATAAGGCAAGAGGTACCTCAAGAATTTCACAAGTTAGTAAGATTTAGCCTTATTAAATTTATGTGTGTGTATTTATTTAGAGTCCTGAACTTTATTTTTCTGGTTTTTCTTGAGAGCTGGCCAACACTGGTTTAAAAATATTAGATCCTATTTTTAATGATATAAACTGTCAGATACCCAGCTGATAATGATGTATTTAACAAGTACAGGCTAAATAGGAAGGTGAAGATTTCCAAATTATTTTTGGATAAGATTTTAGATAACTCATAATTCACATCTTATGATTAAGAAAAAGCTGGCATGACTCTTGCTTAAAACCATGTTTCCAAATTCTAGTTGAAAGGGACTTCTTTTCTATATTCTAGGCCTTCTATATGAAAAACTGTTGGTGCTAATGATTATCTTAATTGATTGTGGAATTATTATTTACCTTGTGTTCTGCGGGTAGAAGTCATCCTCTGTTCTTGACATGCTTCATGCATTATTCCTTATCATTAGCAGCTTAATGGACATATTTACTGTGTATTAGTTTTCCAGACCAAGAAATCCGTAAAGTGGCAGTTGGACAACTAGACCGCCTCTTGAATGATGAACTACTGGAATACCTCCCACAGCTAGTTCAGGTAAGAAAACAGTGCTGCTCAGGAAATCCAGGATTTTAACTAATAATTCTCTTAAAAGTTCCAAATGAATCATCAGTAGGGAGAGTACATGAAAGTGAGATTGCAATTTGGCCAGCCAAGGGGCCAAATTATCGCTCACAGGTCAACATGGATAATGAAGACATTCTCTAACCAAGATGGATGCAGGTACAAAAAGGGATAAAAAATGATTTCATGTATTAAGCACAACGTGGAAAAGTTAGAAATGCGTGTGATGAAATCTTTTCATTCACATATGTAAAGAAATAAAAATTAATAAAATAAACGCTATATACAAATTAATTATGTGCTAGGCAGGTCTGCCTGATTTAGCAGTTTCTTTCCTTTCCCTTAGAGCAGTGGTTCTCAACCTTCCTAATGCCGCAGCCCTTTAATACAGTTCCTGTGGGTCGCGACCCACAGGTTGAGAATCACTGCCTTAGAGGATTATAATATTGATCATAAATCTTATAAGAGTAATTTCTAACACCCAAATTTTGGCACAAAATAGTACCTTTTAGGGAAATTAAATATCAGGATGTTATAGAAATTTAAAAAAATAACATAACCTAAAAGTATAAGCAAAAACTGATTTATTCTGAATATGATGAAAGGTAATGACCCTGGATATGGCTGAATATGCTAATTGTGGGGCTTACATTTTGTTTTGTTTTAATTCAGCTTCTTATCTAAAAGATCAAATTGTAGTTGCAAGCTGTTTTAAATGGCAGATGCCTCAGGTTTGGTACAGAACAAGAGACTCTAAGAAGGATGGGCATCTGTCTGAAGTCATTCTAAGTAGAGAGAGCTAGTTTATAAACAGCTGCACCTTAAGGTACTATCTGATCTATCTATCAATCCTTGTAGGAGGACTTCCCTACACTTATCAGTAAAGTGAAAATTATGCCTAATCTGACTTGTAGGATCACTCCTTATCTCATGACTCATGGGTATGGACAACACGTTATCTCTAACCCACCTCAAAAAAGTTAAGTAATGTAGAACCTCCATAGCTGCCCAGCACCCCACTTTGACCACTTCCTTAAATTAACCTAATTTTCATAGACCCGACATGCACCACACCATGCTTAAGTACCAGCATAGTAGGCCTAATTCTTTAAGTTGACCACCTCCATATGTTGACTAGTTTGTTACAGTCCCTAGGGATTGGGTGGTCAACTTGCAGAGCTTCTACTACATACATAAAAGTTTATAGATATGAATTTCATTCAAAAACCTCAGTCTGAGTCAGTACACTTGGCACCAGAAGTATCCCCGAGAGCCGTATTTCTGCAAATCTAAAATGAAGTGCACACAGAATTAACAGCAAATATATAGAAGGTAAAATCAGCTAAAGTTACAACTATATTCTAATGAAAAATGAAAATTATAAAATGTTTTGAGATGGAAAGAAATGTATAATGTGACTAGAAAATAAATAAAAATTGGAAGAAATTTGCAAACATTCATTGTAGAGTTTGCCCTCAGTCTTCTGTGCCTCATCCTGACTTGAAACATTCCAACACAAAAATTCCTAATCTTTTTGATTATTTTCTGAAATCATGTTGTTTTGTTATATTCTCGTGTTAGAATTATACAGGCCACTTTAAAGCACTGAGAAAAGACTCTAAGAGCTTACCAAAAATAGGAAATATGGTTCATAAGGTTTAAGTCAAATAAGACACAAACCCAGAAGTTACTGCAAACCAGTTCGTAATAATGTGCTGTATAACAGAAAAAATGCCCACATTCTACATTGTGAGGAAGGATTTAGGGGGTGGGGATTGTACCAGTAGATAGGGTAAAACAGGAAGTTTGGAAGCAATTTAAGAGCACCAAATAGTTACCAGGCTCAAGAAGAAATTATGGAGCTGACATCTAAAAAGACAATCATAGAAGCAAACTCTGAAACATACCTCCTGCTCATATGCCCCTAAGATATGCTCAATTTTAGGGCATAAATAAAACCCACGACCTAGTCGGCCTGGCATTAGAAAGTGAGTGGAAGAAGGTCATGGGCTCAGTATGTGACAATGTACATTGTGGTCTGTGCACCTTCAGACACCACGAGGAGTTTGGGCAAATTTACTGAAATCATCTTTAAATGGTTTATTGAACAACCAAAGATAAATGTTTTGCCTGTCAATCAGGGATGAGCATTTTCACAAAAAGAACTGGGTTTTAATCTGACGTGTGCAGAGTCCATGATGATGTTGGCAACCCAGGTCCAGACTTCTGCCAGGGAAGTCCCAGCAGAGGTCTGAATTAGTTCCCTGAAGATATTAGGGGCTCCCATGACTATCTGTGTTTTCTACCAGGTCAGGTTCCTAGAAAACCTCAGGAGTCATTCACGGTGGCAATTAGGGAAAGGATTTGGGAAAGGATGATGTCAGTAACAATCAGCTTTGAAACTCTAAGCAAAGCTTCAGGTCTGCAGGTTAATCCTGATTCACTGGTTGGTTTCTGTAGCGACCCTGGGTGTGCATTGAGCTCCAAATAGGAAGATAGATCATTTTCCTAGTAATACCCTTTTTAAAATCCAAGGACATTGTTCATATCAATTTTTGTGCCAGGATTCCCCCTCAGGCCACAGTTGAACTCCACCAACTCTCAGTTCCCACTTATTATCCTGCGATTGTAAAACACAAACAAGAAAAGGAAGCAAAATGGCACAAACTCAAATTACGTATTGTGTGTGCTCTATATTATTAATTATGTACCAGCTAATGAAGCCATTCAGACATTATTATGGGCATTTTGTTAAAATGTACATGCTGTTTTCCCTGTACTTCCTCAAACCTATTAAGTCCTTCTGTATTCTGCTATAATTTTGACACTGAGGGGGAATAAAAGAGTCATTATGTCTCTTACTTCAGGCTGTCAAGTTCGAATGGAACCTTGCAAGTCCATTAGTGCAACTCCTTCTTCACCGCTCCTTGCAAAGCATCCAGATTGCCCATCGTCTTTACTGGTAAGATTAACTAAAACAGGTTCGGATGCTTTTTTTTTTTTTTTTTAATTATTAACCTTTCTGTAGAATAGCTTTAGAAAAAGTAGAAGACTTCTTTACTTTGTAACTGATACACACTCTGAGTTAAAATTAAGCCAATTCCAAGTCTTTGTGAAAATTATTATCACTTAAGAGAATCATTTGTCATTTACAAAAATTTTCTTTTGCGACGTTGTCACTGTTAAACAGCCAGTTAAATTCAAATCGGAATTTTAAATCTTTATGATACCTTTTTTGTTACGTTTACCTGACAAGCCATTTGTATATCTACTCTGTAAAGATTTCAGTGTAATATCTGGTTGTAAGACCGAATGTTTTGAAAGAACATGTGCTTTGAAACTACTTTCTGTGCAATATGAATTGTAAACAATGGAATCTGATGGCCACACTATACTTTTTCTGTTGAAAATTGCTAGAGCAGTAAACTTTTCCCAAAGCATAAATGTGGAATATTATTAATGAAGAAAAAGACTTATAGAGGAGATATCAAATTTTCTCTTATGACGTATTCCTAATCTTATTCAACATGATGTTCTTTGCATGCTATTTTTCCTACATTTTTTAAATTAACAAACCTCATAGATTCAATTTTTTTTTTTCGGAGACAGAGTCTAACTCTGTTGCACTTGGGTTGAGTGCCATGGCATCATCATAGCTCACAGCAACCTCACACTGTTAGGCTAAAGAGATCCTCATGCCTCAGCTTCCTGAATAGCTGGGACTATAGCACCCATCACAATGCCCAGCTAATTTTTCTATTTTTAGTAGAGGTGGAGTCTCATTCTTGCTCAGGTTAGTCTCGACCTCCTGAGCTCCAGTAATCCACCAACTTCAGCTTCCCAGAGTGGTGGGATTATAGGTGTGAGCCACCAGGCTCAGCTCATAGATTCAATTTCTGTTTCATAGCACAAAGTTCTAACAATTCCAAGTGTCCATGACCTAAGGGCAAAATTATATCTATCTTTAAAAAATTTTTTTTCTAGAAGATATGTCACCTGACAGAAATGCCAGATAGTTACCTGACACTATGGAATGTTATTGTATGTAGATTTATGTAAAAGAGAGCTGTGTTTTGCAGGGATATGCTCTGTTAATTCAACGAGATACTCATACACCTTAGTACTCACTTTCCTTTCTTGGGAGATTTCTGTTGCTTGGTGAAAGTAATTATAAGGGACAGATTTTCAGGATAATAATTTATATCTCCCTGCCTGTGAATTTCTGCAATACCTAGTTTCTTTTCTTCTTTTCTAGCCTTTCTGACGTATTTATTTTCTCTGATTTTTTAAAATTTTAAAATACTAATGAGGTATAAGTGTATTTGTTACTTGGATAGCATTCCTAATGCTTTGCTCAGGACTCTGTGTATAAGTGCGCCCATCGCCCAAATAGTGCTCACCCAAACAGTGTTCATTGTAGGCTTTTGCCACACCCCTTCTAGGTCCTCCTTTGTGGAGCCAATGATTTTTACTTCTCTCTATGTCTATGTGTGCACATCAATTAGTTCTAAATTATTAGAGAATATATGTGGTGTTTCTTTTCCCATTCTTGAGGTACTTCACTATGGATAATGGTCTCCAGTTGCATCCAAATTATTGCAAAATACATTAATTCATTTCTTTTTATGGCTGAGAAGTACTCCATGGTATATATACCACATATGGTTAGTCCACTCATGAATTGATGGTCACTTGGGTTGATTCCAGATCTTTGCCACTCTGAATTAGGCTGCAAGAAATATTCAAATGCAAGTATTTTTTGATTAAATGACTCCTTTTCTTTTGGGTACTCGGTGGTAGGATTGCTGGATCAAATGGGGGGTCTCCTTTCAGTTCTTTAAGAAATCTCCAGACTGTTTCCCATAGAGGTTGTCCTAATTTGCAGGCCCCTCTACAGTGTGCCCTTTAGCCCTGCATCCGTACTGGATTCTATTGTTTTTGGACTTTTTAATAATAGCCACTCTAACAATGGAAGGTGATACCTAATTTTGGTTTTAATTTGCATTTCCCTGGTGATTAGTGACTTTGAAAATGTTTTCAGTTTGTTGGCCATTTGTCTATCTCCTTTAGAAAAGTTTCTGTTCAGGCTTGGCGCCTGTGGCTCAATCGGCTAAGGCGCCAGCCATGTAACACCTAAGGTGGCGGGTTTGAATCCCCAGCCCAGGCCCGCCAAACAACAATGATGGCTGCAACCAAAAAATGGCTGGGCGTTGTGGCGGGCGCCTGTGGTCCCAGCTACTTGGGAGGCGGAGGTAGGAGACTCGCTTGAGCCCAGGAGTTGGAGGTTGCTATGAG